>CAUYSK010062141.1:0-41139 GCA_963575035.1 Avahi laniger | reverse complement strand
TACCAAAAATAGAAAGAAATTAATTGGACAGCTAAAAATACATATAGCAAAAATTAGCCGGGCATGGTGGCACATGCCTGTAGTCCCAGCTACTTGGGAGGCTGAGGCAGTAGGATCGCTTGAGCCCAGGTGTTTGCGGTTGCTTTTAGCTTGGCTGACGCCACGGCACTCGCCCCAGGCAATAAAGTTAGACTCTGCCTAAAAAAAAAAAAAAAAAAAAAAAAAAATTAGGATTAAGTTAATTATGAATACCAAGCATGAAGATAGAATTTTATACAAAATTCAATCATTCTAAAAATTAAAAAATAAATATCTCTCCTTAATTATTCTTGAGTTAAAGTGAAAAATCAAGACTTTAATTGCAAATTAAATAGTTATCTAAGTAGAATGTAATGGCAGTGAGAAAGGAACTTAGCAATGTTTATTTGATGTGAAAAACTATAGCCAAAATAAACTTACAGGCTTAAATAGTTCTGTTATTTTAAAGAATGAATTAATTAAAATTTAATTCTTGTAATTATAAAAAAAAATCAGCAAAACAAAATGAACACCACAGGAAAGAAGAGAGATTTGAAAAACAGAAAAGCAAAAAGGATACCTTAAACAAAGTTAATCAAGGATATTAAAAGAGAACAATTTATCAAAGAATTACCACAAAATGTTTTAATACTAGTTAATTTTTACAGATTTTTTCAGAATTTAGAACTCTTAAGGGGCATATAAAAAAAGGAGAGCTATGTAATTCAGTTTATGAAATTAATAAAAACTTCATATATAAAAACTCCATATCCAAATGTAACAAAGCTAATGTAAAAATAAACATAATAACTTCTAAGACTTCAGTAGCACTTATTTTATGCTAGCCATTATACTTAGCATTATACATTACATACAAGTTAATTCAGTTAACATTCAAAACATCAATATGAGATATAGACACTATTATTTCTCCCATTTTACAGATGAGGAAACTAAAGCACAGAGTTATTAAGTGATTTGCCAAAGTAGTACGACTGGCTGGTGTCAAAGCCACAGCCCATTTAACTTATAAATCCAGAAAAAAATAATAAATAAAATAAACACCAAATTGAATCCTAAGTACATTAAAGGGTCTTCTATTATGGCCAAGTAGAATGCATTCTGCTAATATAAATATAAATAGTGTTTGATATTAACAAGTTCATTGAAAAATATATCACATCAATAGATCAAATGGAAAACAAATGTGATAATTTCAATAAATGGTGCAAAAGCATTAAAAAATTTAACATTTACTTCTGATATTGAAATTTCCATTAACAGAAATTTAGATTAAATATAGAGGTTATCCATGTAATAAACAATCTCCATCCTAACTTTTGTATCTGGGAATATTGTGGACTAGACATCAAAAGACCCCCTCCTGTTCAGAACACTTGAAGATGTAGAATAAAATTAAAGATAGATAGATAGACATATATAGACAATAGAATAGTTGTGCTGGTATGAAATAAAGAAACCCCTTAGAGGTGACGAACTACTAAGCTGACTTCTAGAGAGGTAAATCAGCCTTTAAGCCAGTGTCTCTTCTGGAGTTGACTGGCAAATTCTGATGAACTAGGCTAGAGTTCATGGAGCATGGTTTCATGGAACAACAACAAAAAATCCTAGGTCCTACACAAGCTAGGAGAACATTATCAGAGAACCTTATATAAATTCAAGGCTCCTGAAAGGGTAAACTAAAAAATACATACGTATGCATGCACATACACATAACACATGCACACAATTATGAAACACATAAGAAAATGAGGACCCAATGAGTAAGAGTTAGCAGAAAATCAAATTCAGAATAAGCCTCAGATAGATGAGCGAATGATACTCACAAATACAGAATATAAAATAAATATATTTAATAGGTTTAAAGAGATAAAAATAATATTAAATATAGATGAATAAAAAAGAGTATTGGAAAACAAAATAGAGTTAGAAACCTTCTGTATAAAATATACCAAAATAAATTCAAAATGGATTAAAAAATTAGACATCATAAAATAAAATCACACAAATGAAGAAAAATACATGTGTCCAATCTTGGGATAGATGAGAGTTCCAGGATTATAAAAGCATGTAAATAATCCAATAGAAAAATATTAAAATATATAATAATCTTAGCATAGTCTCATTATTATAGCTAAATAATTTTATCTGAATTTTGATGGCTGAATATATAAAAATTTTCAAGTTCTGTATATTAGAAATTATTATCAAAAACAGTTAAACACAAAGCAAATCTGGAAATTCTTTATAATGAATATGACATACTATTAATATTATTATTTTTAATATTTTAAAAAACTTACACATCTACAGAAGAAAAAGGTACCTTATACAAAAAGGAAATGAAGGAAACAAAAAGAAAATTCACAAAAGAAATACATTTATATTTCCTTAGTAATTAATTTAATGCCAATAAGACACTGAATATCATTTTCTACTATCTGGTTATGCAATCTGACTAAGAAGTTGAAATTATTGAACCACATTTTAGATTCTTTCCCAAAGAGGTTATCAGACTATGCATGAAGATAAAAATGTATTACAGGTATGTATCCAATTTTGCAACTCAGGTCTATATCAAACAATATGTATATAATTGTAATATTAAAATCTTTTTTTATTTCATAATATTACTATTACCAGGGTAAAAATGTTTTGGTTATATAGATTGTTTTTGTACAGCTTGAATCAAAGTGTAAGTGTGCCCATCACCCAGACAGTGTACACTGTCCCCATTAGGTGTGATTTCACGCATCCTCTCCTCCCGCCCCCCATCTGTTGGATTTCCATTGAGTTTTACTT
The DNA here is from genome assembly GCA_963575035.1 of Avahi laniger. Taxonomy (NCBI): domain Eukaryota; kingdom Metazoa; phylum Chordata; class Mammalia; order Primates; family Indriidae; genus Avahi; species Avahi laniger. The sequence goes on along the minus strand of CAUYSK010062141.1, from coordinate 38,298 downwards.
CTGTATGTGCTCATGAGTGCTGATCTGTTAGGTCCAATTTAATAGTGAGTAAGTGTGCTGTTTGTTTTCCTATTCTTGAGAGACTTCACTTAGGAGAATAGTCTCCAGTTCCATTTTGATTATTAGATTTCAATTTTAAAGTTATAAGAGTTAACTATTTGTCTAGAACCAAATATTACTGTTAAAATTTTTGAAAAGATAACCTATGATTGACAGACACTGCCAAGTGGTGAGGAATGTAAGGATGGTATTTTTCTCATCTTGCATAGTAGGATCTCAAGAGAAAGTCTAAATTTAATAGATCATGAGCCAGGCACAGTGGCTCGCACCTATAATCCCAACACTCTGGAAGGCTGAGGCAGGAGGATCACTTGAGCCCATGAGTTTGAGACCAGTCTGGGCAACATAGCAAGACCCCATTTCTACAAAAAATAAAAAAATAAAAATAAAAAACATCATGAAATAGAGATTTGAACTTTCTATTTAACATGATAAAGATACCATAGAAGAAATACATAATAAAAATATATGGAGACAGGAGGGAGGTGGTATGAATAAAACATTTCTTCTTTCAAGATGGAGAGAGCAATTGACAATATTTAATGGTGATAAAACTACTGATAATAATTTTATTTAGATATTAAATATAACTAACGAAAGAACAGAATAGGAGAAAAGGCTCAATATGTTTAAATTTGGAAATGAGACTAGGGTAAATAAATTGAAGAGGACACTATTGTTATTCATTTTATTCCCTTTCTTACTGTTAAAAATTTATTTTAGTATATATCGTTTGTATAATAATTGAAAAATATTTATATGGAATAGTCTTCATTAAAGCCCTGGTTACAATAAATAAAAATTTGAAACAATCATAATGTCTATATAAAGTTGAGTAGATAAATGTTAATCATTATGGTATGACCATATAATGATGTATTATTTAGGTGCTGAAACCAGATTTCAGAGAAATTTTTAATATGTTTGGGGGAAACTTAGCGGGTAAGTTTAAAAGGTGCAACATCAAAAATTTGCATTATGAGAAAATATACAAAAATATTAATAGTGGTATCTGTTGAATTACCACTGAATTGTATATTTATTTTTCCACTTTTTCATTTCTTATAACATTTACAGTGATAAATGATATACCTATCATTTAAAATGGTGGGGGGAGAGAGTTAAATGACATTACTGAAAATAATGTGATTTAGCTGTTATCAAATAAAGAAAAGGGGGCTTAAGATGAAAAATGACCTCAGTAATTCATCATTTGAGTATTAAAATGCATTAGTTTTTCAGTCTTTGAAGATTTAAGACTGTATGTAATGCTCAAATTGATAATCTTACAGTTTTATAAAGAGAGCAGGTAAGCTAAACTGTGCCAAAGAAACATTGCATCTTTTAACTCTAAAGTCACTGGAGGAAAAAGCCTACATTGTTGCCATGATTTATTTTAGTCTTTCCAAAGAAGAAAATTCACTTTCAGAGATATAAAGAAACTGTTCCAGATACATTCTGTGAATTTCCTACTTGAACTTGGCAAACAACTGCTCTGGAAGTAACTCCTAAATGTTTTATATCGAGGCGTTAGGTTGGTATTTGATTTCTTTATGTTTGGAGTTCATCATGAATTTCATTATTCAAAGAAAGTATTTGGTTTAAATTTGTGTCAGTCTCTTTCCCTTCATTAACTCATGACTACTACTTTCTTTAGTCCTGTATGTGCACTTCTTGCTTTGTCCCTTACTGCCTACATCTCAATGTCTGATCTCTTCTATTTGCTCTTCCCACTCCAACACATAACCCCCCTGAATGACTGTTGTCATTTCACGCTAGAATCCATAGAAGCTACAAAACAATTTAAAAATTAATAAGACATGAAAAAATTACATACACCACAGATTTGTGATTCACCCCCCCTTCTCTGTTTTTCTCTCTCTCTCTGTTTGAGAAATATACACATATATTTCAGACAAATGATTCAACTCTTCTTGCTATTAAAGCATTATAATTAAACATGAAAGTTAATTATTACGGTGAATACAAAACTGCTTGTTGGAGGGAACACTAATAAACTGATATATTTAAGAATTGATTTATTACTTTAATGACACCAATTGCAAAATATTCTGAAAATAATCACATTTGGCTCTTATTTGTCCTTTCATGAGATCAGCGACATTCTATTGCAGCTCTTACCTCGTCGAGCACGTTTCTCATCTTTGACACAGACTTCATTTATGGAACCAATGGGATTACAATGACATGGCTGGCATGGTCTTGGATAATTTGGAGATACCTAACAAAAATATTCAAAATACTTTTTGTCAAGTGTAATAAAAACAGCAATATGTTTCAAATCACAAACTTTTTGGACAAATTAGTTTTAATAACACAGGGTAATAATTATTTTGACAAAATTATAAATTACCTTTAATACATGTTTACAATTTCTAAAATCTATTTCTTCTAAATGATTATACAAAAGTAAAAGGGATAATATAATAAAGTTATATATTTGTTACTTAGATTCAACAATTATCAAGATTTTTCCATGTAAGTTTTATCACATTTTATTCTTTGCTAAATTTTTAAAGAAAATTTTAGATAAAGAAATGCTTCAGGATATTGGTCTGGGCAAGGACTTTTTGAGTAATACCTCAAAGCACAAGCAACCAAAGCAAAATTGGACAAATGGAGTCACATCAAGCTAAAAAGCTTTTGCATAGCAAAGGAAACAATCAACACAGTGAATAGACAACCTACAGAATGGGAGAAAATATCTGCAAACTACCTGTCTTACAAGAGATTAATAACTATAATACATAAGGAGCTCTAACAGCTCAATAAGAAAAAATCAAATAATCCGATTAAGGAATGAGCAAATGATCTGAATAGACATTGCTCAAAAGAAGGCATACAAATGGCCAACAGGTCTATGAAAAAATGCTCGACATCATTAGTTATCAGAGAAACACAAATCAAAACTATAATGAGACATCATCTCACACCAGTTAAAATGGCTTTTATGCATAGACAGTTAATAACAAATAAGGGTGAGGACCTGGAGAAAGGAGAACCCTAGTACAATTTGGTGAGGATGTATTTAATAAATTAGTACATCCACTATGGAGAATAGTTTGGAGGTTCCTCAAGAAACTGAAAATAGAATTACTATATGACCCAGCAATTCCATGGCTAGGTATGTATCAAAAGGAGGGGGAATTCAGTATATCAAAAACATATCTGCACTCCCATATCTATTGCAGCACTATTCACAATAGTCAAGATATAGAATCAGCCTAAGTGTTCATCAATGGATGAATAGATAAAGAAATTGTGGTACATATACACAATTGAATATTATATAGCCACACAAAGAGCATAAAATCCTGTCATTTGCAACAACACGGATGGAACTGGAGAATATTATGTTGAGGTCAAATAAGCCAACCACAGAAAGACAAATCTCTCATGTACTCACTCATATGTGGGAGCTAAATATTAAAAAAAATTGATCTCATGAAGACAGAGAGTAGAATGATGGTTACCAGTGGCTGGGAAGGGTAGTGGAGGAGGGTAGATAAAGTGGGGATGGTTAATGGATATAAAAATATAGTTAGATAATTAGATAGAACAAACATCTGACAGCACAACAAAGTGACTATAATCAACAATAAGTTAGGGTATACTTTAAAATAACTACAAGAGTAGAATTGGAATGTTCCTAATACAAAGAAATGTGTATATATCTAAGCTTAATTTAAAAAATTTGTTGGCTAATATAAATAAGCATGTTAAAATTAGAGTTATTTTTACATATGATTTTAAAAAGTCAATCAAGTTCACAGATCATTTTCAAAATCATCATTTGTCTATGGCATATCCATTCATCCTCCACTATAAAGTAAGGACTGCTCACAGCATAAGTAAGGGATGGTCTCTGCCTTAAACAAGCTTACAGGAATAACAGACTTCAAAGATGTTGATTAAAGAGAATGTGCCAAGTGATAAAACAGACATACAGACAGAACATTGTGGGGCAAAAAAGGAGGGGATAATAACACTACACAATGAAGTAAAGTAATGTTTCACAGAAAAAATGACATTTAAACTGGAGCTTGAAGTATGAGTAGCAATTTGAGAGTGGAATTGGAAGAAGAGCTTTCTACCCAGAGAAACCACCAGGGCATGAAAAACAACAAAAACTTTTTGTGGACTTATTGCAAAAAAAAATTATTTTGGATAAAATTTTAACTCTTAGAAATATGATTTATGATCCCAATGATGATAAACAAAGCCTTCTGTTAATAATTCATTATTCCCCCTGTGGTAATTATGGAAATCTGCCAAAATTAGATTATTGTTTAGGAAATCTAACCGATGAGATTCTATAAACGTATCTACTTTACATGGTTTTTAATCTTATTAAAATAATTCAGATTACTAATCCATCCTCTAAGTAAACATTGAATCATATATTATATTTATATACATAATTTACATGCATGTATAAATTAATTATGTGCATTTGGTAAATAAATCTAAAATCAAATTCTAAGGCAGTAATTTTAATAATATCACAGATATAAGTTCATGAGCTGTCAAATTGCAATGTACAAAACTTTTCTTTCTATAATCTTCACAAAAACACAATGGACTTCTACCCAAATATTAAGTGCTTGAAAGATTTGCATGTTTTGTTGTATACAGTGAAGCATAAGTATTTTTATAAGTACGAAAACACCCAAATTTAGGCTTAGATTCACTTAATTACTTGACTTGTAATAAACACGTGATCAAATTTCCAGTTCTGATATGACAGAATGTCATGTATGAAACCAATAACACCCTCAGATAACAATTATAAATTCTGGGGAAAATATAAAAATGAAATAATTGATTACTTGGGAGAATAATCAAAAGCTGGTAGAAATTGGAAGGATTTCATGTTTAAAAGAAAAAAAAATACACTGGAGAAGATCCACATTTATCGAGGGACAGGACCAAAATTACACATCAACATCCCTCAAAGGCTTAACTGATTCTTTTATTGCATATTCATTCAAGAGACTCCAAGAAATCCAGTGGAAAGCAACAGCTAGAAAACTGAATAAGCTGAGCAGAGTTTTCAGGTGCTGCACATGATAAAGTAAACAGAAATTAGAGTTTAAGTTAGCCAAGTTAGAAATGTTAGATAAATACCTTGAGCTTTCTATCAATCTGCCCTAAAAAAGTATAAAAGCAAGGCTCCACAACTTCATGGTGATCACTTAGTGAGTTTACTACTAATTAGAACATAATTCACAATCTTCCCAGGAGGATAACATAATCCAGTCTATTTTGTATTTTCCAAAATGTCCTATATAAATCATAAATTACAGTAGTCCCCCCTTATCTGTAGTTTTGCTTTCCAAGGTTTCAGTTACCCACAGACAACCATGGTCCAAAATGTTAAATGGAAAATTCCAGAAATAAAAAATTCATAAGTTTTAAATTGCATGCCATTCTGAGTAGTATGATGAAATCTCATGCTGCCCCGGTCTGTCTCACCAGGGACGTGAATCATCTCTTTATCCAGCATATTCACACTAGATAGACATTACCTACCCATTAGGCACTTAGGAGCTGTCATGGTTATCAGATTGCAAAAACACAGCGCTTGCACGCGTGTGTGTGTGTGTGTGTGTGTCTGTGTGTGTGTAGGTTTGGTACTATCTGCAGTTCAGGCATCCACTTGGGGTCCTGGAACATATCCTTTGTGGATAAGAGGGGACTACTACACTAGATATGAGAAGAAACAGGCAAATGTCCTTGTTCATCAAAAAGAGGTCAATAAAAGCAGATCCTGAGGTGACCCAAGTATTGTAATTAGTTAGCATACAAGGAAGTATGTATGTAAGTACTATAAATACGCCCAAGAATATAAAAGAAGCAATGCTTATAATGAGTGAATGCGTGGAGTAATTTGACAGAGATATGAAAACTCTAAGAAACATAAGGACTCTAGAAAGCTGAAAAGTAAACTATCTCAATTTAGAAATTAACTGGATGAGCTAAACATCAATTAGAGATGGTACAAGGAAAAGCAGCCAACCTAATAACATAACAAAAGGTAAACAGAAACTGTCCAACCTGAAGAAAAAAGAAAGAAAATAATGAAATTAGCACTGTCTGAGTAACTATCAGACATAATCAAGTAACCTGACATGCATGTAGTTGGAGTCCTAGAAAGAAAAGAGAAAGTATGGGTCAAAAAATATTTTTCTTAAAAAATGGCCTAAAATTTACTAAATGTAGATATAAAATCTCAACTTGTAGTTCCAAGAAGCTTCATGAATCAAGCAAGATACACACACACACACACACACACACACACACACACACACACACACACACACACACACACACACACACCAGAAAACTTTTTCTGTAAATCGTCAGAGAGTAAGATGTAGGGTTTTTTTTAGCCATAAAAGGACTCTTTCTTTCTCTTACTCCTTCACCTCCTCCTCCTCCCACTCTTAGGCTTCTCCTCCTCTTCTTCTAACAAACTTTCACAAATGTAGAAAACTTTCTTTGCTTGCAAGTCATACAAATACAGGCAACAGGCCAGATTTGGTCTACAAGCCAAAGTTTTCCAATACATGGTAAAACTGTTAAAAGGAAATATAAAGAGAATATCTTGAAATCAGCTAGTGAATAAGAGATACATTGTATAAAGAAGAAAAAAGATACAAATGATGGCTATGTTCTCATAAGAATCAATGAAATTCAGAAAATAATGATATCACATCTTTAAGATGCTAAATAAACAAACGGCTCTGCACCTACGATGAAAAATATCCTTCAATAATGAGGGTAGAATAAAGATATTTTCAGATAAAAGGAAAACTGAGAAAATTTGTCACTATCAGTTCTACACTATAAAAAAAAACTACTAAAGGAAATCCTTCAGGCAGAAGGAAAATAGATATAAGAGATAACCATAGGATATTGAAAATGGTAACTATATGGTTAAAATAAAATTATCTTTTTTTTTCTTTGCTTCATTTATTTAAAAGAAAAATGACTTTAAACAAAAATTATAATATTGTACTGGTGGCTTACAATTTATGTGCAACATATGGAAACAATAGTCCAAAAGATAGGACTGTATCATTATAACAAGAGCTTAAAGAAAGATAATACAAAGAAGTATTGCTTAAGATGATAGAGGAAATAAAATGGAACACTGAAAACTAATTGTATAACCCAAATGAAGACAGAAAATAAAGGATGGGAACAAAAATTTTGTGACACAAATAGAAAACAAATAGCAAAAGCCAACCATATTATTAATTACATCAAATGTATGGACTAATATGGTTTGAAAGACAGTGATTGTCAGGATTTAAAAAAGCAACACTCATTTATTTTACTGCTTATAAGACGCTTGCTTGTAAAAGAAGATACAGATAGGTTGAAAATAAAAACAATTGGAAAGTATATACCGTACAGAGTAAGCATAAGAAAGCTGGTGTAGCCATATTAATAGAAAACAAAGTAGATGTTATGTCAAAGTTTTATCTGAGATTAAGTGGAGGTCTTTATAATTATTAAAATGCCAACTTATAAGATATAAAAATATACAGATGTAAAAAATTCTAAATGTGCAGGCACCTGGTAACAGTGCTCCAAAGTAGATGAAGCAATACTGACAAAATGAAAGAAAGGTAGGAAACCACAATTACAAATGGGACAAATATACATTTGAGCAACTAGCAACTTCAGGATAAACCTACTTCTCAAGTGCACATGTTAGTTTATCAAGAGAAACCATGCACTGGGCCATAACATAAATCTTAATAAACTTCTAAAGTTTGACATTTTAGAGAATGTGTTCACAGACTTAACACATTGACTGCAGAACTCAATACAAATATAACATTTAATAAAACCCAAATATTTGGAAATTAAATCACAAGAGAAATTAGAAATAATTTAAAATAAATGATAATGAACATAAAACATCTCTGAATTTATGGGAAGCAGCCAAAGAACTTATTAGAAGGAAATTTTTTTTAAATGCTTATATTATAAAAAAAGGTTTAAAATCATAATTTAAGTTTCCAAGTTGATATGTAGCAAAAGAATTGGAAATTTAAACTCAAAATAGGTCAAAAGAATAATATAATAAATATAGAGCAGAAATCAATAAACAGAAAAATAATAAAAAGATAAAAGTTTTTTAAAAGATGAAGAATATTGATAAACCCCTACCACATGACCAATTAAAACAGAGAAAAAAATTAATAATTTTAGGAATTAAAGAAGGAATATAAGTATAGATACCATAGACTTCATGAGGATAATCAGGGGAAATTTTAAAAAAACTTTATGCCAATAATTTGACAATTTAGATGAAATGAACAAACTCCTTGAAAAATACAATGTGTTAAAACTGTCCCCCAAAACTATCTAGTCCTACATCTAATAAAAAATATTCAATTCATTAACAAAGTTCTTCCCATAAAGAAAACTAAAGGCCCAGATAGTTTCGCTGGGGAATTTTATCAAGCATTTAAAGATAATTAATTTCAACCTTACACAAATTATTTTAGAAAACTGACAAAGAGGAAGCATTTCCAAGCTTCTTTGCAAAGGCCAATATACCCCAACACAAAAACCTGACATTTCAAGAAAATAAAATTACAGACCAATATCCCTTATGAGAAGATTCAAAAATGCTTAACCAAATCTTAGTAAATTAAATCATCCAATATATAAAATTGATAATACATCATAACCAAATGGAGTTTAACTCATAAATGCAACATTGGGTTCATATTTTAAAAATCAACCAGGGTAAATAGACCACATTTAGGAGAAAATCCTTATGGTTCACTTCAGTAGGTGCAGAAAAGCATTTGACAAAATTCAATATCATTTTATCATATAAACCCTCAGCAACCTAGGAACAGTAGGGAACCTCCTGAATCTGAAAAAGGACATCCATAAAAAAATCTACAGCTTACATCATACTCAAGAATGAACTATAGTGTTTCCCTTTTAGGTTGAGACCAAAGTAAAAACATCAGCTCTCACCATTTTTAGTTAACATCAACATAATGACAGCAAAGGAAGAAGCCTGAATTTATTTGCAGGCAACGTGATTGTCCATGTGCATACTTCTAAAGAATGTAGTTTAAAACTACTGGAATTAATAAAAGAACTCAGGATGGATATAGGACACAAAGTCAATATTCAAAACTTTTAGTAGTGATAACATTAAAAAATTGGAAAACTATTTTAAAAAACAATTTTTTACAACAAGCCAAACGAAATACTGAAGAATAAATTTAACGAAAAACATGTAAAGAGCTCTACACTGGAAACACTGATGTGAATAATTAAAGAAGATAGAAATAAATGGAGAGAGATATAATGTTCATTGGTTAAATGACTCAATATTGTTACAATGTTACTTCTCTCATTTTTTAAATTGATATTTTTAAAAATTTGTATATATTTATCATGCACAACATGACACTTTGAAATATACGGGAATGGTTATATTAAGCTAATTAACTTATCTATTACCTCACATACTTATCATTTTTTGTGGTGAGAACACTTAAAATCTACTCTCCAAATTTTTCAAGAACCCAATATATTGTTATTAACTACAATCACCATGTTTGTACAATAAATCTCTTCAATGTTTTATTTAACTAAAACTTTGTATTTTTTGACCAACATCTGCACAAATTTCCTTCTCCACATTTGTATATAGATTCTATGCAACAATCGTAATATTTTATTTTATAACTGACAAGTTGATTCTAAAATTGCATGGACATACCAAAAAACTATGAAAGACAAAACAATCTTGAAAAGGAAGAATAAAGGCAGTGTACTCGTAATACCTGAATTCTAGGCTTTCTAAAAGCTAAATTAATCAAGATAGTGTGGTGTTAGCTCAAAGACAGACAAATTGATCCATAGAACATAACTGAGGCTCCAAAAATTGACCCGTGTATATGAATAATATAAAATCAATTGATTTTCAACAAATGGTACTAGAATACAGCATAAATCTCAATCATTATTTCACACCACACACTAAGATTTGGACCATAGGCCTAAAAGTTAAAATTATTAAGTTTCTAGAATAAAAAAAAATAACATCTTGACTTGAACAGACCCTTCACAAGAGAAGATATGGGAATGGCCAATAAGCACCTCCAATGAAAATTAAATCCATAGTCAGATGCCATTTCATGCCCACTAGATAGCTAAAATTCAAAAAGATAGTCAACATTAAATATTAAATATGATATGAAACAACTGGAACTCATATGCCATTTTGGTGAAGATGTTATACATTATTATTAATGTGGCAAAATGTTGGTTCTTATAAAGTAAAGCATGTACCCATCCTATGAAATAAGCCTTCTACTCCTACACATTTACACAAGATAAATACATGATTACAAAAAGACTAGTATAAAACCTGACTACAAAAAGATTAGTGTAAAATCATTTGTAGGAGCTAACCCCAAACTAGAAATGACCCAAATATCCATCAACAGGACAATGGATTAAAATTTTTGGTATGTTCATATCGAGGAATACTACTTAGCAATTTTTTTTTTTGATAAAAAGAACTACTGATATACAAACAACATGGAAACATGTTGAGTGAAAGATGGAAGACACAGACTAGTACGTACTATAATTTCATTTTTATGAAGTTCACTAAGAGGTAGAACTAATTTATGCTCTAAAAATCAGAACAGAGTTTGCTTGGGGATGGGGATGGATTGGAATGAGGCACGATGGAACTTTCTGGAGTGATGGAAATATATGAATATATAGCATATTTCAACTATGAAATATCCCTAGTCACTGTTTAGAATTTGAAGTTCAACTTTTTAGCGAAGCTTTCAAAATTATTTTCCTGATGATACATCTTTGTATAAAAAATCAAAAATAATGCTTTATGAAAGAAAAGGAATATTTTACCCCTTTGGGTCTGAAGAAGCCATCAATGCATGTCTCACAGTTTATACCAGCAGTGTTTTGGGTACAATTAATGCATACACCCCCTCCGATGTACTTTCCATGTATATTTAAACTCAGATTTCTTCTGGCTACATTTTCATCATAATAGCATTCTCCAGCTTTTCCATGACAATTGCATGCTACATTAGAAAAAATAATAAATATTAATTATAGGTTTCAGATACATTTAAAAATCATTTTTTGTTATACATAATAGATTTTTTATACTATATAGGAAATTACATTCATTTAGCATTCACACACAAAAAGGTATCTAGAAAGTATCTGGATTTATTGGCTGTATTCATAAATTCTCATATTTTAATGATATTTGAAATAATTAAAATATATAAATTAAGTTGAATCATATGAAATTCTCAATATTTGATTGATTTTGATTTACAAGAGTGGAATTTTGTATAGTTCAATCTATATCTTCCTATTATGACAAATAATAAATTATTGAATGATGATACTGAATGATTAACAGCCAGGTAATCTGTAATTACTATATGGGAATCTCTGTGTTAGATCCTATGGGTAAAAAAGAACATGTAGGATACAATTCCTTTCTTTTACTACTAATAGTCACTAAAACTTATTTAGTTGTTTATTTTACATGCAAAGCTCTGTTCTAAGTGTTTCATATTTACTACCACTAATTTTAATCCTCAGAATGCCTTTATGAATTAGGTATTATTATTAATCTCTTTTCATTATATTAGAAACTTGAGACAGAGAGAAGTGAAATAACTGGCAAAAGGTAACCTAATTCGTATTGGAAACCAAATTCTGAAGTCAGTGCAGTGCAGAATCTGCACTGCTAAAATCTGCCAGAATCCCTTCACATTCTACCTGGCAAGTGAGATAAGACACAGGAAAGGTGTCAACTAATCAAGACAAACCGAGAGCTAGTTTGCTTAGTGGCTAAGATCACGCAATTTTGCACCACACAGTTTTGGATTTGGGTGCCCTCTGCGCTTAGTCATGTGAGGGTGGGAATTTCTTAATTTCACTAAGGCTCAGTTTCCATATAAAGCATGAGGTGGTCAATAGTAATGACCAGACAGGGATATTTAAAAGTACCAAGTGAGATAATGCATATAAAATCATTAGCATGATGCCTTATAATAAGTTCTCAATTGATTTTTCCTCCTCTTCATCCTCCTTGTCTTTTTCATGTTCCATTAGAGGAATTCAAAGAAGAGAAAAATCACTTTCACCAGAAAGGATTGGGTAAGGCTTTGAAAAATATGAAAAATTTGTGTTACGTTATATTAGGATGCGAACTAGGTAAAGATATCTATGCAGTCTCATTCTTACCTTATGTTGATTTTTTTATGTGCCCTTACATTGATTTCCACGTGTGTGTGTGTATAGATATGCATGTATGCATACAGTTTAATCTTTTTATTTATTCCACAAAGGGAGAGGAGCATTTATATGCTGTTTCAAACTGCTTCCTTTTACTAATAGTAAATCACAGAGCTCTTTCCATATTAGCATATGTATCCCCTAAGGCTATACAGGATACTATTTGAATGGACATATTTGTTGAGTGGATGAATAAACACTTTGATAAGTTAAAAATATTTTCATTGTTTAATTCATATTTCCTTAATTATGAATGTTATCATGTTTTTATAGGATTATAAATTATTTCTTTTCTGGAAATATCTGTTTTGATCTTTGCTCATTTTTAAAAGGCTTATTGAGTTTTTCTTATTGATATATAATATTTCTTAATACAGTAAGGATGCTAACCTATTGTCATGTTTGTTGCAAATACGTTACAATCTGCTGAATTTTGGTTTAGAATATAGTATTTTTGCTATATTAATGGAGAGTTTCAAACTTTATTCTAGGAAACACAAAGTAAAAACTATAAATCACTAGGCATTATAAGCAGTTTTATATAACTAGGACAATACAAAAGAGTTCCTTTTTTTTGTTTTTTAAGAGATGGGTCTGAGTCTTGCCATGTTGCCCAGGTTGGTCTCGAACTTCTGGGCTCAAGGTATCCTCCCGCCTCAGCCGCCTGAGTAGCTGGGATTATAGATGCACACCACCACACAGCTATGAATTCTTAAGAACTCTTTAGTAAAAACATATTGCAAGAAACAGTCAAAATTTCTGCTGCCAATAGAAGTATAGAGAAATATAGAATAATACAAATTTATTCTCACACTATTTAGAATTAGTGTCGTCACAAGTATTTAGAACTATGAGCTGATGTAAGTAAAACACTGATGCCTTAGCAATAGCCCTTCTCACACTCCGTGCAGCCAGGACCCTCTGCCAATGGCGCTGCTTGCTTTCTATACACTGCATCCAGCCCAGCTCTGACTGTAGTCTCAGAGGACATGGATAGTACCTGCTCACAAAGAGCCATTTATTTTGTTCTGTCATCAGCAACTTACTATTTCACAGAATGTCCAAGACATATGATATAAAACTATTCCTCATGTATCTTTAGAGATATATCTTGCCATAAGTAAGCTAGATTGATGGAAATCCAAATTAAACTCAAATGAATTAGAAGGCAATTGTTCATTTTATGGAGGAATTTGTCATGTCACAGAAGGATTTTTATTAAAGTGATTGGAATAAAATTCAACTTGGAAAAGAAAATTTTTATATGGGCTTATAGGAATGCATATATCAACAAAAGTGTGATCTTTATTTAAAGTTTTATGGTTAAGACCCTCATCATTAATTTCTAGGTTTTTAAAATGTTTATTATTCAGTTTGGGAAAATATACATTTTTCCCCTACAAAGAAAGAAAAAAAATATTTCATAATCCCACTATTTAAAAAATGTATATGGTAGCAAGTGGCAATCTTTTGCTTTGCTTTATCTACCTCTGTTGCTAACAAGTTGGCCTGTTCTTTTTGTGTTGTGTTTACACACAGATAACACAAGTGTGAAAAGATTTTGCAGATCTACTTCACATAATTATAACTGTATGATAGGATGTCAGTAGAAATAGGAAGAATCCCTACCTTCAATAGCAATTCTGTTCCCACTTGTGATTGCTGACATTCCACAAACATAAGAGAAATTTAAAATTTAAAGAAGTTTGAGAGTAAATATCCCTGGGTGGCATTTTGTTGAAAGTCACTCTTAGGAAAGAATGTCTGCTTTTTATGGAGAAGCTTTGAAAACTAAGGGATTAGCCAGAACAGGGCTAGGCCTCTAGCAGCCCCCTGCAATGGAGGGTGCCTGTCCAATGGTGGCCCATGCCTCCAAATATGTCTCAGTGATGATGCGATATTTCTAATCCATAATATCTTTACAAGCAGGCAGACACAAATCAGAAAGCATATGAGGTGAGTGCAGAAAATGAAGGAACTCAAGACATTGATAGCATATGCAGAATCTGAAACTGAAAAGAAAATAGAGTCATCCCTTGATATCTGTGGGGGATGGGTCCAGGACCTCCCTTGGATACCAAGATTTACGGATGTTCAAGTACCTGATATAAAATGGTGTAGTATCTGCATGTAATTTGCGCACATCTTCCCATATTCTTTAAATAATCTCTAGATTACTTATAATACTAAAACAATATAAATGCTTTGTAAATAGTTGTTATATTATATTGTTTGGTATTAGTTTAAAATGTCTACCAAGCGTGTCTGAAGCCAAACATACTTAATGAACTGGAAAAAAAATGTGGTTAGGGCTGATTCACTAAAATATTAATATTTGAATTCAGTTGAATTGGGCTTCGGACTAGTTTGGGTTTACATTCGGCACAAGTCTATTTTTAAGTCTTTTCTTGGCCTGAGAAAATCTCCTGAAACATGTTTCTCCAGTACCCCCGTCACCATATTGGGCTATATATTAGGCTATAAAATGATCTGCCATACTTCTTAGGTATTTCCCTTCAGTAAAAACTAGACATACAGGTTGTCTTCAAAGTGATAGTACAAATGAGTATTTGTTGACACATTTGCACAGCCTGTCACTTTACTGTTTTTTGTTACTGGCTTTTTTCTTGGTGGTCACTGTCCAATAATTGCTATAGCTTAGTTTATACTAGTGATTATCCCTGATGCCACTTTTATATTATCAGTTTTATACTGTTGTCATTAATGATAATCCATATATTTAAAATATTAATGTCTATTATTAGGATAAGTATTTATTTTCCACAAATTTGATCTCTTGCTTTCTCTGTCACCTTTTACTCTTGTATCCTTCCCAGCTCCTGCCCCTGAAAGCCACCCTTTATAATTATAACTAATGAAGCACAGGCCTTTTTTTTTTCAGGTAATAAACTAGCTCTGACCAGGGGTATAATCTCTCACCTCTGATTTCCCTCCTTCTCTTAGATGATGGGTATTCCCAGCCTATTTATTCACAGAAGGGGGTAAATTGTAGGGCTGCAAAGGGAGTAACTAGAAGAAGCTGGAGCCAATACATGTTTCAGAACCATTTCATAAATATATGTGTTTAGAAGGCTAGTGTCTAAATAATCTAGGTTTTGCCTTAATTGTTTATTTACATTTCGTCTATATGTACATTATGCTATAAACTTCAGGTTCACCCTAACGATAAGTATATACTATGCTTTTATCTATTTCTCATAATCCTCACACAATGGTAAATTCACAGATATTTGGTAAATATTTGTCATATTAAAAAAAACTGAAAAGCTGAGCAACTAAGCAGGGTAAAGAATTTACCAGCTCTTGCCTTGTGTAAAATATATAAATTGGAAATATGAATTTACCTAGAATCACCACATGTTTATATAACCTGTGTCCCAGGAAGGGAAGAATGACACATGCTGTTGGCTTCTCAAGAACATACCTTCACACTCGGTCTTAGTCAGAAAAGTCCCAGCTCTCCAAGGTTTCTGATGGAAGCCCGGGCAGCACTGATCACAACTATCGCCACACGTGTTATGCTCACACTCACAGTGAGATTTCTGGTCAGAAAGAGGGGGAGCACATTGCTAGCATTAGTTAGCGCCCTAAGGGAGGGGCTCTCTCTGAAAGGTAGTATGAAGAAAAAACTATTAGACTATGTGCCAAAATGTGAAACTACTTCAGCCAGGGAAGGAAACCGTGTTAACCTTGGGGTGGGTATGTCTGATCACACCATCAGCTTAGGGAGGTCCGGGTTGGTTCTGGAATCACTGGGTTTAGGCTTGGGATCTGCATATTTTGAGGGGTTGGATGTGCCTGTTTTAAGGCTTCCTTTAAAGTGCTGTTAACATTTAGGAATGTGGCAAAGAGGAGGGAGTTGGTCCTCAGGTATCTAGGGGCATAGGCAGAACAGAAACCTAATGTTCCCAGGACTGAATCTCCTGTCTGTGTGTGCTCTGAGTATAGTCTCCATTTACCGCATGGAACTGGCCCCCCAATAGTGCTTTGTGGGCTCTCAAAGCTTGGAAAATACTGCCCATCAGTGCAATTCATAGAGAATACTTGCACCACACAGAGAACAGCACTACAAGTTTGCCATAAAAATATGCCAGAGTACTTGAATCTTCTTAGGAGATAACATTATTACACATTAATCAGAAAACTAGCTTTGAGTGTAATGTCATTTGCATCACAGTTTTAGCTGAGAAAAAAAATCCATAGCCCTACCTATATTCAAAGATCTCACTAATCAATGTATTTTTTTCCATAGACTGTAAAGTAGATGATTTTGAATTTCACCAGTTTGTTTATGACAAGAAAAACAGATGCTCATTCATCATCTCCTTTAGGTTATGTTCACTTAATTCACTGTCATTAATGAAAAATTCTACCCCAAAGCATTCCAGCATTTTCTGGTTTGGCACTGTCAATGTTCTCTTGAGAATTCTCTCTTCCACCTCACTCCTTATTGCCCCTGCCCCACCTCAGCCTTCTGGTCCATCGCTATTTACATATTACCTTCCATGTGCATTTTTCATTTGTTTGCATTAATTTTTTGATTAAAAACTTTAAAAGAAATGGTCAGGTTGATTGATGGTAGGCATTCTCTAAAGCTAAATCATGCAGCCAGCTGTCATAGCTAGAGAGGTTTCAAAATAGATAGACCAGTTTGGAACCTTTTTGGGAAAAAAAAAAAACTTAATCTGTTTTCTGATACCATGATGGCTGATTTCAAAGTCTATCATCCTAACTGCCAGATCTTATTTCACCCTGGCACGGGTGTTACACAGTCTAAATGGGGACCTGACACCCATTCACAGTGTTCCATGTCAGCAAAGACTCTCATGAAACTTTTTACAGTTCAGGGCTTCATTTTGCCTAAGCATCCTATAAATATACATACATTTGTCGCTGGATCGAGGGGACAAGCCCTGGCATGACCATAGCAGATGCACATCCCTCCAACTGAAATATCCTTGACCGAGTAGTAATACTGCAAAAAGCAATCCAGAGAGAAATCCTGTTAAGATGACTGCAAGGTGAAAGTAACAAAAGGGAACATTCAGTTAAAAACTTTATTTTCCATTTTTATCCTTAGTGGAAAGCATGTTTGTGTTTGTCGAGGATGAATGAGAGCTCACAAAATGGATGAATTAACTCCTAGCTTTGTAATCATAGCCCAAACCAAGAATGCCTTTAATTTATGTCAGGTGAGCATTTTACAAATTTCTTTCTCACAGACTGTACAAAGTCCACGCTGGAGTACTTGTTGTTGAGAGCAGTTTTTAACTGGGACTAAGGACAACAATTATTCACAAAACTCGTACATAGTTTCTTACAAGAATTCCTTTTTTTTTTTTTATTGTGATTATAGGAACCTCAGTACTCATAAATCTTATGCAGACTGTTTCACTTTATGGATTTGGAAAGAACCAACAAAATTTAGAAATAAATGGTGCTCATAATAATATACTCCTTAACCATAGAAGAAAAAAATTAAAAGTAACTAATTTTGTTCTATAGAACACTTGCTTTTTTATGCTATTATGTTAAGAAGTCCACATAATTACCTACTTATATGAAGTCAATATAGGGCTATGTTACTTATTATTTTAATCTACTCAGCTATTTTTTAAAGATTATTTATAATTATAAAGCCAGAGTATTTTTAAAATTTTAATCAATGTGTATATACTATTTTATAATTGTCAGAGCACCTTACATTATTATCACATCCAAATAATCATCACAGCAGTACATAGTTCTATTATTCCAATTATACACATGAAAGAAAAAACAGAATTAGCAAGAATAAGTAGGTAGACACAAAACTGAGTTCCCTGACTACAAATCCACTTTTTTCAATTTACTTATTTTTTCTTCTTTCTGTTTTTGTTATGTACATACAGTGTCTTTTAAATATTTTGTAATATTTCCTTATTTGATATACCTAGACCTTGAACTAATGGAACTTGCTAGGAAGTTGGGTAACGTAAAAATCTTTTTTTTTTTTTTCACTTAACTTCATCACTTAATAATATAGATACGAATGGAGAAATTGCCTCAGAAAGCTGATACAGTAGTATTTGCATGTACTTTTAAAATTGGGGTATCTATTTTAAATATAAATGTATAATGCTTTGTTTTTGAGTCATGAAGAGGAGCTGAAATTCAATATCCTATTTTTATATATTTAAATTTACATGTAGTGTTTATTGAACTTGAGTACTTTCAAAATAACATATTTATATGTTGACTTCCTGCACCATTTTAGAAGCTCATGTACAATAAAGTTATAAATAATAGATGTACATACCAGCCCCCACTATACCTCCTGCAAAAGATTATAAAAGGAACACTAATTTATTTTCATTGATTTTTTTTCCTCTCTGATAGATATACTGTCAGGAAAGATTAAATTTCCCTTCAATATTATTCAGTCTTCCTTGGTGTATATTTTTAAGTTATGGCAAAATTAAAATTAAAAGTGTTTTTTAAACAAGTGAAGAATCTAAGCATTGCTATAAAATAATGATTAGTTCTGCATGAGACAATTTGCAATATGTTGAACTATAAGTCAAGGTAGCATTATTTCAGGTTTGGAAAATACAGGGCACTAAAACATCTGACATTTGTCGTATGGGAATAACTGAAACTTTAAATGCTATTTTATGACGACGACGATGGAGAGGTTAGATGTTGGGAAGTTAAGTAAGAGGAGAGAAAACATATGAAGACTATTCAGGAACTGTGAATATTCAGCCTACCAATTTAGCAACTTGACAGTTGGTAGCAGTGGTCTGACCTTAGCAGGATCATTCTAGAAAAAAGTGCTTTGTCCGACAATATTAGTTTCTCCCTATAATCCTCTTTCTTATCTATACATTTAGTTATCCAGTAGACACTCTGCTAGCATAGATTTGCTTTATGGATTTATGGCTGAATTGACTCCCTTGGTAATAATGTTTTGGTTGTGTAGCAGCATATTTGGGAGGTGCCATAAACCAGTAAACGTGGTAGCAAGTAAGTAGGAAGTGTAGTTATCACTTGTAGCAATCTGGGTTGATCACGTGTATCATAATCCCATAAATTCCAATTTAACACTGGAAGAGAGCACTTGTTAGCTCCCGTGTTCAAAGATCTGTTGAAAAGATGCTTTAACCTTTTTTCCCTTAATATTTAATTTGTAAGGAGAAATAAAACAGTATGTAGAATCAGTTTTCCCCTATAGCAATGCCTTTTTTTTTTTTTTACGCTGTGGCTTATGATTCATTTATGAAGCATAAAACCAAATTATTTGATTAGACAAAATGGTGCACAGACCAGCAATATCAACATTACTTGGAAATTTTCTGGAATTGCAGAATCGCAGCCCTGCCCTAGAATTACTGATTCAGAATCTGTATTTGCACAAGATCACCAGCTGATACTACTACATATTGCTCTGTGTGTGTGTGTGCGCGCGTGTGTGTGTGTGTGTACTGGGTCATGATATAAAATGTATTTCTTCAATTAGGTTGCAGTCAAAAATGTTTCAAAGCCTCTGAACTTCCAGTAGTAACTCCTCAAAGCCAATTATAATAGTAATGAAGATTATCTAAAGTGACAAAAAGTAATATAGTCCTCAAAAATAAGATTATGAACTGGACATAATGATCATCATTTTATAAAAAAAGAAATTAAAATTTAAGAATGTTAAAAAGTTTGATAAGTATTATACACCTAATAAGTGTGAGAGCTTGGGTTTGAACATAGGAAAGTCTATCGAACTTTAAATAATAATTATTATTAATAAAAATATTGAAAAGTTTAAAATTAAATAGTAATAGAAAATTAGCCACTCCTGCAAATCACTGAAAGACTTCCTTTTAAATTCTTTAGCAAACAATTACAAAGATAGGTGCAATAGCATTCACAGGCTCCAATATTTCATCATAACTTACTCGTCTTGTGACAATTGGGTCAATTTCTCTTGGATCTTTATGAGCAAACATCATCAAGTCAGCATTCAAGGTACGGATCCTCTGAAATCTCAGGCGAATATAGCGAGCAGAGGTAAATTCCAAAAGTTCAGGAGAAGGATCATCCGCACTTGGTCTTCCATTGATTAAAGAGATGTGAATCTACACAATGTGGGAAATAACATAACAATTAAGTGCACCAAGAATTAATATCTGATTTTGTTTCTTTTTTCTTGGAAAAATAAAGGTAAGTTCTCATTCTCTCAGGTCGATTCAGGTTCATGTTTACTCACTGGAATCTCCTGAAATAATTCAAGTATGTTAAGGTACTTTTAATATGTCTACATGCAATCCATTTGCTTGTACCTGAGGCATTCTCTATATACTACAATTATCTGTATTCCTCTGTTTCAAGGCATTGCATCAACTTGACCTTCCCAGGATTTCCATAAATTCTTTTTATTATTATTATTTTTAATTTTTTTATTTCAGCATATCACAGAGGTACAAATATTTAGGTTATGAATATTGTCTTTGCCCCACCCAAGTCAGAGCTCCAAGCATGCCCATCCCCCAGATGGTGTGCACCACACCCATTAGGTGTGAATATACCCATCCCTTCCTCCCTGCTTCCACCTGCCTGACACCCGATGAGTGTCACTACTGTATGTACACTTAAGTGTTGATAAGTTAATACCAATTTGATGGTGGGTACATGTGGTGCTTGTTTTTCCATTCTTGTGATACTTCACTTAGTAGAATGGGTTCCAGCTCTATCCAGGAAAATACAAGAGGTGCTGTATCACCATTGTTTTTTGTGGCTGAGTAGAACTCCATGGTATACATATACCACATGTTATTAATCCACTCATGTATTGATGGGAACTTGGGTTGTTTCCACATCTTTGCAATTGTGAATTGTGCTGCTATAAACATTCGAGTACAGATATCTTTTTTAGAGAACGTCTTTTGTTCTTTTGGGTAGATGCCCAGTAATGGGATTGCTGGACCAAATGGTAGTTCTACTTGTAGCTCTTTGAGGTATCTCCATATTATTTTCCACAGAGATTGTACTAGTTTGCAGTCCCATCAGCAGTGGATGAGTGTTCCTATCTCTCCGCATCCACATCAACATTTATTGTTTTGGGACTTTTTGATAAATGCCACTCTCACTGGATAAAAGTGTTATATTATTGTGGTTTTGATTTGCATTTCCCTGATGATTAGAGATGTTGCGCATTTTTTCATATGTTTGTTGGCCATTTGTCTATCTTCTTTTGAAAAGTTTCTGTTTATGTCCTTTGCCTACTTTTTGATAGGGTTGTTTGATTTCTTCTTGCTGATTTTCCTGAGTTCTAAATAGATTCTAGTTATCAGCCCTTTATCGGATGTGTATATAGCCAACTAATCTTTGACAAAGCAGACAAAAAACATACACTGGGGAAAAGAGTCCTTATTCAATAAATGGTGCTGAGAAAACTGGATAGTCACACGTAGAAGACTGAAACAGGAGCTGCGTCTTTCATCTCTCACATAAATTCTTAAATTAATCATTTCTTTTATGAAAAGTATTGTGACCTAAATTATTTAAGAATCTATTATACAGTAGGAAATCAAAAAACTTGGTTAAAAAAAGTGGCTCACGCCTGTAATCCTAGCACTCTGGGAGGCCAAGGCGGGCGGATTGTTTGAGCTCAGGAGTTCGAGACCAGCCTTAGCAAGAGCGAGACCCCGTCTCTACTAAAATTAGAAAGAAATTAATTGGACAACTAAAAATATATAGAAAAAATTAGCCAGGCATGGTGGCGCATTCCTGTAGTTCCAGCTACTCGGGAGGCTGAGGCAGGAGGATCGCTTGAGCCCAGGAGTGTGAGGTTGCTGTGAGCTAGGCTAATGCCAAGGCACTCACTGTAGCCCGGGCAACAAAGTGAGACTCTGTCTCAAAAAAAAAAAAAAAAAATTATAAAATATCAGATAAAATCAGTAATCTATCATGAACTTAAAATAATTCTGTATGTGAAAGCATCAAATTATATAGCCTTAAAATATAGAGAGCAAAATCAACAGATTACAGGTAAAATCAGACAAATCTATAATCACAGTGAGAGATTTCAATAGGTTGTATTTTGGTTTCTTTTTTAGTTATTGATAGACCAAGAAGTCAAAATTTTACCAAGAATATAACGTATTCCAGGAAAAATACACTATATGAAAATACATTAAACCTGGATAGAATGGTGAAGGTTTTAGAAAAATAATTTAGCACAATTGACACCAGAATAATTGAATCAAACCATTTGCTACGCAAAAAAAAAAAAAAAAAAAATGGAAAAATTGCCAAGGAACTGCCCTCCAAACGTGCACAAGGCTGACATGCTCTCTCAGGAACTTCTAAAGAGTAGAGAATTCTAATGAAGAACAAACTGTTTGATAAAAGGAATTTCTATCACAGATAAAGAAAGTATGTCACTAATACCTAAGGAACTCCTGTAAATCATCAAAGAAAAGGACAACGCCATAACACAAAAGTGAACAAATAAATGAGTGAACTATTCAAAGAAAAAAATAAAAATGGCTATTAAACTTTTGATGAAATACTGAACCTCACTCAAAATAGGAGAAATGTTAATTAAAAACACACTGATAAACTTTCCATTTTTTCAGATTGACAAAACCTCCAAATATCGGTAATATTCTCTAACGGCAAGACTAAGGGGTATAGGCATATCTCCTACATTCATGGGTATGAGTGTAAAATGGCACAAACCCCTAAGAAAGTCAATGTAGCAATAACTATTAATATCAAAATTAGAAATGCACAGGATTTTTGACCTAGCAATTCCACTTCTGAGACTTATACTACACATAGAAAATAATATAGACATTATTAATATATTACATATGGACTGAATATATCCAATAGACTGAATGCTTGTATCTCCCCTAAATTCATATGTTGGAATCCTAATCCCAGTGTGATGATATTTGGAAGTGAGCCCTTTGGAGGTAATTAGGTCATGAGGATGTAGTCCTCAAGAATGGGATTAGTGCCCTAATAAGCAGAGGCCAGAGAGCCAGCTAGCTGTCTTTCTGCTGTATAAGGATACAACGAGAAGTCAGCAGTCTGCAAGCCAGGAAGAGAGTCCTCATCCATGCTGTCATCCTATCTCAAACTTTTAGCCTCTAAAACAGTGATAAATAAATTTCTGTTGCTTATAAGCCACCCAGTCTATGGAATTTTGCTATGGCAGCCTGAACTGACAAAGACAATTATTATTCTTTCAGTATTTATTTGGTCACAGCAAAGGACTAGAAAACAACCTAATGTCCATCAATGTGACACTGGTTAAATAAATTATACATCTATATAATGAATTACATTTAATCATAAAAAAGAATAAGGTTGGAAGAAGTATATATTTTCACTTTTTCTGCACTATGTAAATGGAATATTACCTATGCAATAAAGTGAATCAAATCAAAATTTTTTAAGAAATTAAAATTGAGCGGTAAGTTTTCAACTGAAAACACACACACACACACACACACACACACACACAAACACACACATGCACACGGGGCTAAAGAGAATACAAGAAGAGAGAGTCCTGTGCTGGGGCAGGAGATGTTCAGGGACAGGGCAGTTAGTGCATACACTGGGGAGATATGACTTAAGGTCACCCATTGAAATTTTTATACACTTTTGCGAGATGATATATCATGTGTGTTAATTACATTTTTTGACAGGAGAGGCAATGATATGTATTTCCATTCCTAACATCCTGCATTTAGATAATCCCAGGGAGCTTTTTACAAACTGACTGCCAATAACTACTTGAGTCACTAGAGAAATACAGCAAACTCTGAGATGAGAAACTAATTCTGATGTCACAAAGAATAAACTCAAAATGCCTCATGATAAAAATATGAAATGTCCCAGCTAATTGACTCTACCTTGAATACTTAGTAAAGAATAAATTCATTTAATCAAAAGATTTGGGGGTGATAGAATGCAAGGTCTTCCATAATACTGAATTTCAAAATACTGAATACCTTCTAATGTAAGAAATTCTAACAGAGCAAAATAAATCTTGTGTATTCCACAATTATGGCATCTAGCAGAGGAGCCAGAAATATGCTTAAAATTAAGTTGTCTTTATTGCTTACAGAGGTATCAGTTAAATGTCAAGAGATTGAATAAATAGATGTATGAAGTCACTACAACAAATTTCCCCTGGAGGTTAATTTTGGCATTCAAAAAAGTCACCAGTGCCTTTGAATTCATGCTTAAGTGTCTATCAGGTTTTCCCTTGACTGCCCCCCAAAATGCTATTTGAAAGAAAGGAGGAAATCACTACATGTCTAGGATTATAGTTTCTGAAAATTATTAAGGTTTATTTGGTATTAACGCTGTGGCGAAGCACATTTGTGTTGTATAAGGAATCAGTAAGTTCTTCACTTAGACATACAAAGACTTTCTTTAAAAAAAAGTGTACATATTCTAATTTAGGTTAATAAACCATATGATAGCTACATGAAGGATTCAGCAAAAGAACACTTCTCACAGCTTTGGTATTTTCATCAAGCTACTCTGCCAAGAGATCCTGTGAGTATAGTTAGTCTCAAGCTGTTTCTGGGATATAAAACCAGCCAGCTGTTTGGCCATGTTGAGTGCAGCTTCCTTCCAATGTGCTTTTTTTTTAAAATTTTTTTCCACTCTCCTTCAAAATAAATCATAATATTGGATAGGATATTTCCACTGGCACAATGCTGTGTAATTCCAAGTCCACTGGATAGTTTAGCATACTTCCTGATTTCCTACGGGGTGACAACTGGAGGATGTCTATCCTCAAGGAAGATGAAAAGTATCAATCCCCGAGACCACCACTGTCTCGCTGTGAGGCCCTGGGAAATCTGTGGCCATCTAGTGTCTCCTGAAATGGTTTCTATTACAGACGTGTTAGTGGGTGTATGTTCATGCTGTCGCAGGAATTCATTACAAATGAAAATATCAGCCTATGATTATCAACTGGTTTTTTGCATTTTAAAATTACAGTTTTGTTTGAAATTAGTTGGCAAATAAAGAGGAAAAAACTCATTTTATAACCAAATGACTAAATCAACATTACACTCTATTCACTGACATAATTCTGTTTTTATTAGTGTAAGCGTACTATTTAAATTATGTTTCCCTTGAAGACGGACCTTTGTGCCTCTAAGGCATTTTTCTTTTAGAATACATTTTAACAGTGGTTTATCCAGCAAATACTCATATTTCTAGTATAGATAATTGCCCCTTTTTATTATGTTTGTCTATTTGTATTGCTGCATTTGCTTCAGAAGGCTAGAAAAGCTATACTTCTAAAAGCTATACTTCTAATATTACTTCTAAAGTAATACTTCTAATACTATAGAAGTATAGTATACTATACTATACTTCTATAGTATAGTAGCTATACTTCTAATCACCTCCCCAATGATCAAAGTGTGTTGAGTGCATGGATGGATGGGAGAATGAAGGCTGTGAGAAGATCATCAATAAGCCTCAGAAACTTCGAAATGAGTAGCAGAAGTGGACAGCTGACAACATTATGTGTAGCATATACTCTTAGAACATTTTAAAATCTTACTACAACAAGTTGAAGTAGGCTGACCCCAGAAGATAGAACAATAAATCTCTACGTGCATGTTGAAATTAGCTATCTATAGGTGTAGTCAAAGAATTTGTATGTAAGTGAGTGGCTAAGACATCTGGAAACCTCAAATCCAATCATGCTTAATAATGTTAGTTCAGGGAGTGAAATTAAGATTATGAAGATAACTTTGAAAAATGAGCCTAATTTCTTTTATTTTAGACTATGTGAAAAGAAAAAAAAAGTAAAGTCGTCCCTCTGTATTTGTGGGGGGTTGGTTTCAGGACCCTCTTGGATACCAAAATCTGTGAATGCCCAAGTCCCTGATATAAAATGGTGTAGTATTTGCATGTAACCTATGCATACCCTCCTGTATACTCTAAATCATTTCTACATTACTTCTAATATCTAATACAATATAAATGCTATGTAACCATTGTTATACTATATTTCTTAGGGAATAATGACGAGAAAAAAGTCTGTGCATGTTCAGTACAGATGCAAATTTTTGTTTAACATTTTTGATCCGAGGTTGGTTGAATTCATGAGTGTGGAACCCAGGGATCTGGAAGCCTTGGTGTATATGCTTGGGGAAGGGAGGTGAGCTGTAGGAAGCTTAGGGAAAGGGGATAGTGCAATTGTGTTATTGTTTTTCCAGCACAGATTGAAGGCTCTGGGTCTGGCTTTGAATGGTAAATAGGTACATTTTGGCCGACTCCTTCACAATACTCCTATTATTCCACTGATCTTTCTCCATTCCACTGAGGCTGCTCTTGGGAAAGACGTCAATGTCCTTCCCATTACTAGCTAAAATGACCCACTCTCAGTTCTTGCCATATTGGACCTATTGGCAGCATTTGAAACAACTGATTACTTCACTGACTTCCAGAACACACTGTCCTTATTTTCCTTTTGTCTCTCCAGCTGTGCCCTCTCTCAGTCTCCTTCACTACTACTTTGGCTCCTCCCTGACTTTCTTATATTGGAGCACCACACAGTGCTCAGCCCTTGGCCTTTTCTACTCTCCATATTTACTTAGTAATACCATCAAAGCTCAGGGCTGTAAATCCCATCTATACTGATGTCTCTCACATTTAATTCTCCAGGCCTGACTCCTCTGAAGATCAGAATGCAGAAACCCACTGCCTACTTGCTCAATTTACTCAGCTGTCTAATACGCATTTCGAACTGAGTTCCTGCTCTTCGTGTCCGGTATTCTCAACCACACTAAATAATTTCATCCTTTCAGCTACTTGGGACCAACAATTTAGACTCATGCTTTATTCCTTTTGTTTTCTTTCATTCTACATCAACTTTATCTTCAAATCTTGTTGGCTCCATTTTAAGCATCCTAACATTTACCACCTGCATTAAAATTGTCTTGCGCCAAGCTTGCCTCATCTTCCACATGGGGCACTAATGTTGATTGTTTCTCTCTACCCACTAGGACTTGAGTCCCAGGAGTTCAGGGATTTTTATTGTTTTGTTAATTGACATAATCCCCAGTACATAGGACAGCATCTGGTAAAAATTAAGTACTAAATAAAAACCTTTGAATAAATGAAATTTATGTAATTCCTAAATCTTCAGCAAGTTCAACTAGCTTTCTATCTAAAAAGCAATTTCACAGAATAATAAATCAGATTTTTTTCCTTTTATTATATTTATATAATTTATATGATTATTCTCTTACTATATGAGTAAATCTTTGAGTGTGCTATTTTCACAAAATGAAATTAAACTCAGTAATCCTTCATAGAATTTTCTACCCAAGCACTTGAGTTAAGTTGATTTAGAGAAAATTAGGAAATTAACAGCTTTGATCCATGATTTCCTTACATCTAAGTCTATTATGCTTGTTAATAATAGTTAAATATTAGTTAACTTTATTCTCTATTACAAGGGAGTTTCATTTTGACAGGATGGTTTTAGCTGAGAATGACACGTAACTGTGTTTTCTGAAGCATAAATTGGATTTGAACTTAAGGACTATTCAACTTAATTTTGTTAATCAGAGCAGAGTGGACCTTATCCATTGGCTAGTTCCTTCCTTGGGCAAATCATTTCCTGGCTATTTCATTGTCCAACTTATAAATCTGACATGCTATTATTTATAAGAGTCAATAAAAAATAAACTATATTAGGATTATAAGTGTATTACTTAAACCCTATGGACAATCAGTAACCATCAATAAGTAACTATTATAACAATTACAGACTACCTTGCTTCTAGCAGAAAGGTGGGTATTAAGTGTATTATAATCTTTTATAAATCATTACTAGTTTTATTATATGTAACTGAATAGTTGTTGAAAAATAACCTTACCTTATCAGAAAGTTTTCATTGCAGTTTTTAAAATCTTAAATCAAAGCAATATCGGGATATCTTAAAATATTATAAAAATATGAATTTGTTAAACAGTAATACATGGGTAATATAAATACACTGGATAAATAATAAAAGTTGCGTAACATGCCATTTATAATACAGATTATTAAAATATTTAAACATTTCAGTCTATAGAGTTCCCCATCAAAAATCTTCAGGACCTTAATAAGCAAACAGAGGATCATAGACTCAATCTTTTCCTGTACATTATTTCCTGTTATACCAGGCACAGTTTATTGAAATTTTCTTTTCACTTTCTGTATTTTGTCATTTTCTCCAACTAGCAGTTGTTATTTTTAGAATTATTTTTATTAATTCAAGCACTGCTATTTGCACATTCAGAAAATTAGGTACTCGGAAGGCTTAAAACACATGCTTACCTCTCAGAGCTTCATCTCTGGTCCTACTCTGCACATTTCAATATTTCTCATTCATATAGTCTGTCAGTTACTTATTCATTCAAATATATTTGTTGGATGCCTACTGTGTGGTCACTTTCTAGGATGAGGAACTTGTGGCCTTCTGATTTCAAGACTGTTCTTTTTTTAAGCACCAAAAGAGGCAAGAAAGGCTTCATCTTTCTCTACTGCACTGCTTTTAATACAAGGATTTTTTCTGTAAAACTTGGATTCAGTCGAAAAGCCACACTTAAGGACCTAGAAGGCCACATGTAGCCTTCAGGCTACAGGCTCCCCAACACTGTAGGGCCTCTTCCTCAAACACCTCTCTGTTTCCTGACTGCTCACCATTTACTCAGATGTACTTTGTACATCTCTAAGCTCTCAGCTATGATGCCAATTCCATCTTTCCATGCATACCTCCATGAATCTAGGAGTTCCTCCAATAAATTCTCCAAGCTCCCTTGACTCTCCCCTATTTCCATTGCCTATTTACTTGTGTCTGCTTGTGTCTGCTACTAGACTATAAATTCAATGAGGGTAATAACTTTGTCTTATTTATAGTATATCTTCAGTGCTTAACATATTGAGCACTACATAATAGATTCTCAATAATTATTTGTTGAATGAATAAATCAATATCAGTGCCCAAATATTATAGACTATTCTAGGACTGCCAATGAATTAACTTTCTCTTCAATCAAATATTTTCAATTTGTTCATTACATGTATCATTTAGAATTTGACTTTGTACATATTTTAACTATATTTTACCCATATTTGAATTCCATGTATTGAATGTACATAATAAATTTTAGTTTGAATTTTATTTATCATCATATAATACATCATTTAAGTTGTAATAGTTTAAGCACATATAAAAAAATATATGAGTATCTCTGTATATTTCAGTAAATCAATGAAAAATTATTAAAAACACTAATAGAGCCATTTCTAAAGAGAAATAAAATGTAATATATTTGTATAAATGGATATATCCCTTCAAGTACCTTGATATTACTACTAACCAGAAGTAGAAAGACTTTCTCTTCATGTAACATGTAGTGTACAGAATTAACTAGAAGGTCTTTAATAAATATCCCACTATCATTAGAAGTGCATAAGCCCAAATGAAAGAACTACTCTTACATGATTGATGGCTACTGAGTTGCTTGAAAAGTAAGACTTTAATAATAAAATGTCAAGAACTATGTGCAACCTTAACTTCTTTAACTAATCTGTTCCAAGAATACAGCGAAATGTCAGCTTAATGAACTGTTTAACAGATATGACTGTACCATTGACAACTCTACCCCTGAGCTTAATCTTAACGTGTCTTTCACTCTCCTGTAAAAAGTCATTTTGCTTTTGATACTTATTTGGTTCCGATTGCCCTGAAACTTAAATTGCTTTTCTTCTGTTTTTTAGAATTATAGTTCTTGCATCATCATTCCTGAATGAAAGCTTTGCCTCCCACAAAATATTTAAACAGATTCTTGACTATGGAAGAAATAGTCATCAATAAGTTGCAGCATAATAAGAAAATTAGTTCTATTAAACAGAATTTGTCATCTTAGATTTTTATTTTTTTCTCTCCTAGTGAAACTGGTTACAATATTATACATCAAAGGTTTGTGTAGCTTTTCTGCTGGTCAAAGAAGAGTACATTTTCATTTCTCTCTCTCTCTCTCATGCTGTATTAGTTAGCTGCAACGTTTTTTTGTAGATTTGATATAGTAGTGCATTCTAACTACTATGGAACTACTGAACACACAGAAGGACTAATTTTTTAGGAAAGATCAAAAATAGAAACAGTCTCAGCAGCTGTAGGAGTTCCAATTTTCTCAAAGTCTCAAAATTAGTATGGTCCTTCTTTTCAAAAAGCTTCTGGTGGTCTTGTTGCTTTGTGCCACTCAAAGCAATCCAGCAAAGCATTTACTTCTAAGTCCCTTATTCAAGGTAAGCTTAGGTTAGTTTGATCTGAAACATGCCCATATGGGTGCCCTGTAATCCATCATAATTGAATGGAAGATCTTGATATCATTCCCACTGGTCATGGTTATAAAAGGAAAACTGACCACTAAGTGCTTGAATTTTCAAAAGGAGAAAATTATTACAAAATGTAAATCTCAGTTCCCCCTGATTTTTACTCTGAAAGGACCCTAACGTACAGAAGTTCATTTTACATATATTTTAAAATGCTTTCAAATAATAATAAAAAAGTACTGCAAGTTGAAAATATTTCATTTATCTTTATTGTTTTCTTTCTCCAGTTAAAATATGTAATATTTACATAGATAAAAAGCAGAATTGTCAAAATAGATTTTCTCAATCTCTTTAGGGAGTTTCTCATTTGCATTTTATCAAATACAGATGTCATTGCTAAATCTTTATGCTGTCAACCTAAGACTGTAGAGGAATACAGTCATCTGAAATTCACAGCCAGGAAAGAAATCTAAGTGGAGTAGCTTCAGAGCAAGTCATGAAGGAAAATCACCAGAAGGAAGTTCTCTCACTCTCCTCAAACATTTGCATTGCTCCTCATTTTGTTTTGGGTGTGCCCAAACCAGAGATAGCCTAAGAGAATAGAATTATTAGTGATCTATTCCAACTTCACAGCTACTTCAGAAATCCCTGTACAATACACAAGACCTTGCACTAAAAACAATAGTGGCTATTATTGTGTACTTACTGGATATCAGACACTCTTGCGTCTGATCTAGATGTATAACATTAACTCATATAATATTAACTCATTTAATGCTTATGACATCCTCATGAAGCTGGTGTTATGATTATCTCCTTTTTTTTAAAGGAGATAATCTTCTAAAAACAGACATTGAAATTTTAACAAGTATGACTAAGTTCATACAGCTAGGATGTGTTCCAGTTCTAGCTTAACTTCACTGAATGTGCTCATCACTACACTACCTCGAAGAGAAGGGGTTCAGTAAGCATTTGTTGAATAAATAACAGCTGATCATGTAGGCATTATTTGAAGACTTTTAGAACAGGAAGCTCACCATTGGTGAGAGAGCCTAGTTCATGTAACTTCCCTTCATCCTATCATCTGACTTGGGCTTCTATTCCAATCCTCTCTACGATCGATCCAGCATTTTAACTCCATTTTCTCTCTATTATCCTACTCTTGATCTTCTGGAGTTATCTTTATTGTTTTATTTCCCCAGCTCTTGGCTTCTCTTCATGAATTTGTGTGGAATTTATGCTACTTGTTCTATCCATTCTAGACTTCCTGGGGTAGGCTGCTTACCAGGCCCCAGGTTACCACTCAGGACCCACCACTGGATCAGATGATGCTCAGGCCTTCTGGGAGGGACAGGAGTGACGCACAGCAGAGCACAAATGATCACTAAGCCAAAGGAGAATTCCAGACCTAATAACACCTCTAGTCATTGATCCATATCAGTAAAAACCCTTCTGGTAAGTGGAAGCAAAGCTCTATGCTGACCGAAACCAGAACTGAAACATGCTTACGAGTTGAGGGCTAAAGTATTCTTATCCAGGAAAGAACCAACAACTCCTAAAGTCTTACTAGCATCATAACAAATGAAATTGGTTATGTCGGCATTAGTATTTAAGTATTTTAGTAAGTAAAAACCATTCACTGGTGTTCAAAAAAAATTATATTTCACAGTAAATCCTACAAGTTAGAAAGTACTAAAACTTCAAATTACAGGGAAAAGAAGAAAATGTCTTAATACCAAAAATAAATAACTGTGAAACTAACATAATATCCTGTAATGTGGAGAGCTATCAGAGAAAGTCTTGATAGGAAAAAAAAAAAGCCACTGAGAGTACAATGACCTACATTGGTGAGACAGAACAATCAGTACACTTGAAAGACATATAATAACAGCACAAAGGAAAACTTAAGCAACATTTTCCTGTTTTGTTTTCAGTTCCCGTGTGGGAACACTTGTTTAAAATTAAAACAAAATCTTGGAGCAGGCAGATGCCAGATCCTGTGTCATTAGATTGGAATAAAACCTAGACACATACTTGACAGAGAAATTCAGTCTCTTTCATTCTCCTTCTCTGACTCAAGGCTTCCTCAGAGGGAAATTGTGTATATGCTTATGTGTTATTTTACAAGTATATAAATAAAAAACTGTATAAATACATTAATTTGAAATTTTTCCCAATTGTATAGAAGCAGCATTTTGAGATAGTTGTTGGAAATCTCAAGTGATTTAATGTTCAGAAAGGTTCATACTCAAATAACAAGATGTCAGAGACTTTAAATTATGGAGTCGTACTATTAATAGCAGTTAGAGAAGAATTTGAACATAGACACAGCTCCTCAAGATTGAGCATCTTCCATAGGCTAACTATATTTCTAATGTCCCTAACATTGTGTGTGTGCAAACTAGAGTCCCTAGTGATTGTAACCATCCTCCCACCCTCTGACACTTGCCTACCAACTTCCTACTCTCACCTATGTATCAACATTCTCTGAATGTTCCCTCTTTTGCCACCTCTACTCTTAGTTTTGTTTTCATATTATTAATTTTCTGATGTCTCCTTCCATATCATTACTTATTCTTCATCTATCTCTTATGTTTTTACTCTTGACCTACTTAATTTCATTTTATCTTCAGAGTGAAATTGAATATCCATAGTTGGTCAAGTTTCTATTAATATGTTTTCAAGAGAAATCATATGGTCTATTACTCTAAATATGACCCCCTAGCTCAGCTTTGTAAGAGGAAACTACAGGTCTTATCTCTTCAATTTTATGATTTTTTTCATTGCACAAGGAATAAAAAAATAAACAAAAATATTAAATTTGTTTTTAAAGAACAAAATTCTATATTTAAATGAATGAGTTTTCATTTCACTGGGTTTATAAATCTGAGTCTGTGTGTAAGGCTGCAAGGATGTTTGTATAGGTATACTCTTCTAATATTGACTATACCTGTGTGCCCGATACTTTGTATAACTGCTTATATGCAGGTGTTTTGTGTGTGTGTGTGTGTGTGTGTGTGTGTAGAGAATTAACCACAGTTTAAGATCATATATATTGGTTTGGAGATAGGTTGATTATGTTCAAATTCTGGCTCTGCCACTTACTGCCTGTGTGAGTTTAGGAAATTTACCTAATCTCTCTGTGCCTCGGTTTTCTCTGTAAAAGGCAAATAATAATATCTATTTTATAGTACTGTTTGGTATATTAAAATAAATAATTTATGTGAATTCATTAGAATAATACCTACCACACAGGAAAAACTATTGTTAGTTGTGGTTATTCTTGAAAGAGTACGAAAAATAATGCAAATGACTGTATCTCTATGCTAAGCAGGATGTGCTCCACCCTTTATAGCAGTTACGTGTTACCAACCTGGACAGCCTGAGACAACATGAGTAGCAGTAACAAAGTTTCCACCCACAATGGAGAGGAGAGATAATTTTGGAAATGCTAAGGTGGTTGAATGTCAATGGGAGAATGTGTATCAAGGCAGCAAGACATGTTCTTGTGTTTTGTCTTCTTATCCATGCCCAATTTTCCCACAAGCAATTAAGAGGAAGAAAGACCAAAGGACTTCCTAGCTCAAATCTCTCCAGCTCTGTGCTGAGGTTATTGTTCAGGGGATGGCCTATAGTCTCATCCCCTGCCATGATGGCTTTTGGGGCGGAAATTAGAGTAGCTGATGGAGTCCCAACACAAAGGCTGCAGGAAGAGGAGGTTGTAGAATTACTGACATCTGGGCAGTAGTTTCTAAGAGTAGAAAAATGAAAAAGAAAAGAATGTGATGTGAGAAGACTCCCTCTATAATCCAACATTATACGCAAAATTTTGTTAGAGACACCAGATTTGCCGCTTATCCCTGTGAGGTACACAGATGGCTAGATATCATTCAAAAATATCAAGGTGGTAAGAAAGTGTCTCATTGAAAAGGTTTGGTGTCAATTTTACATGCTTTATAGAACAATAACAATTATGATACACGTCAACAGTATCCTAAGTTTAGGTTCCTACCATTATTCTGTACAGAGTTGGACCATAATTATTTATTTACTAGGTTTCTAGGATGTTGGCTCTGTGCACCTCGACATCTGTACAGCACCAGTGGGTCTCTAGTCCCTTCAAAGAAACAGGGTGCACAAAGGGACTTCTCCTCCCACACAACCAGAAGATGAAGTTTTCTGTAGATTTACCAAGTACACAGTGTTCTTGTTCCTTTGCTGGACTCAGACTAGTAACTGACCACAGGAAGCTGCAGGGCCGTGCCCTCAAAGCAGCTCAGATACAGCTTGTGTTGTTGGTTAGCTGGCGGGGAGTGAGGACATGCTGAAACTCAGGGCTTCATATTCCCCAGGAACCCATGCAGAGTAGCTAATACTTAGAAACATTAAAACCTAAGAAAAATGAATAAATAGCTGATTAGAGGTCATTGATCATTATTGTAAGTTATTTGTCTAAAGTGGACTTTGTTTCACAACATTCTTTTTCTCTTTCCTCTTGACAAACACAGTGTGAGTGAAAGGCAAAAGGAATAAAACATTTAATCAATCATCCAGGGGCCAGGGCTGAATTGCTTTCTGTTATACATTTGCTGCCAAGTTCACAGAATCAGGTTTGTTTTCAATTATTTGTAATATGCTTTCCCAGAAGAATTTATAATAGGTTGTTTAGGCAATGTTCCCTTTTCCATTAATGACAAAAATACAACTGTTCCTCCTTAGCAAAAAGAAAAGGAGTTAAATTAGGAAAATTGTTATGAATGTTGTTATTGGGCGTAAGAGCATTTTTTTTTTCATTCGGTTGTTTTTATTCTAAACTGGCTTCAATGAGAAGTGGCAATAAGACTGTTCCATTTCTTCTTCCCTCTCAAGGGAAGAAATGAGAAGCTAATATTAATCTCTTTACTGAGATAGTTTATATCAATGACACCTATAAAAATTTAAAATAAGCATATGACATGATTATCTGATGTTGCTCTTGTAGTTCTAACAACTGTGAACTTGGTTCCCTGAAAAAAAGGTACACTGTAAGACCAGTGATTATTCACTGCCCAGAAGGCAAATTTTCTAATCTATTTCAAAAATTACCTGTTCTCTCCCATCTCAGTCTTTCCTGCAGCTTTTCTCTATGTCTCCCATGTCCCACCCTATCAGCATCACTGCCACCTTCAGTATCTCTCAGTCTGATAAGGTGCAAATAAAGGCATAGACTCATTAACAAGAGATGCCATTTCCTATCAGATGGCTGGGTATGGCAGTCTTTTGAGAAATAGAAGTATGAATCTCTTGAAATCCTGTTTACGGCAGCTTGATGGGCTCTGGTACTTCTGCGGAGAGGTGATGTGTCTCTTATCCCTATCACCTCACTCCACAGCACAGAGCCAGGGACCACAATGGCCACTCTCCATGGGCTACCTTTATCCACAATGAACTGGAGTGTACCCCTAAAGTGCTGGTTTTGACAAATCTCAGGCCTATAATTGGTGTAAGCATGGGCTGTGGTTTGTTTGTAGGTTTGTCTAAAAATCTGATTAATGTTCAGTCCCTTCTGTGACTTCATGCCTAATCACTTCTTTTCTGTTTCTAATCCTTTCTTCTCTATCATAACTAAGCTCTTTCCCTGGGATATCTCTTGACCTTTCTATGCTCCAATAATTTACTTTAGCTGAAATGATGCTTCTTCCTAACTGCTACATCTATACTCCAGCTTCTTTAAAATTCTTTGACTGAGTCTCTAAAGTATGTTATTCTTAAAAGTAAAGCATGCCTTATTCTCAGTTCTAAGGACATGCACCATTCTGTCTTTACTTGGATCTCTTTTCTCATATTTACCTGTCTCTATTTCTTTGCAATGGTCTGAGAAATGGCATGATGGCACTGAAAAAAGAGAGGGAAGCATTCTCTTCTGATACAAACATCAACAATTTATACAATCTATATAGAAGTATATATACACCACCAACATTTGAGGAATTGAAATTCCTCAAATAAAAATACAAATATGCACATAGGTCAACAAACTAATGAACAATTTAAAAATAAGAATTCCACAGTTTATACATCCAAATGAGTTGCTGTCCTTTCAAAATAATAATTTTAGGGTACTCTATAACAATATTGACTTTTCTCCAGCCATTTTAATACTGCTATGTTTTTCTTTATTACTGGATTTTTTCTTTAAGTTGTAGGAGGAAGAATATTTCAAGAACAAAGGTTATTAGAAAAGGAAAATAGGTCACAAAATTTAACGGTCAGAATAGAAATTGAAAATTCAAGCTACAGCTGGATGCAGTGGCATGATCCTGTAACCTCAGCTACTCCAGAGGCTGAGGCAGCAGGATCACTTGAGCTCAAGAGTTCAAGATCAGCCTGGGCAACACAATGAGACCCTGTCTCAAAAAAAAAAAAAAAAAAAAAAAAAACAAAGAAAAAAAGAAAAAGAAAATTAACGAATTAACGCTGAAAATGGAGGAGGAAGGTACAGATAGTGGAGTCTGCCCATATATTTTCTCCACCACTCAGAACTCCAGGTTTCCTTTCTGTTTCAGTATTCCTTAAGAATCATCCACATGATTCGCCACAAGCTGTGGCGAATATTAAAGATTTTACAAAGATACAGGCAACCAAAGATT
This sequence comes from Avahi laniger, assembly GCA_963575035.1. NCBI lineage: Eukaryota > Metazoa > Chordata > Mammalia > Primates > Indriidae > Avahi > Avahi laniger. Next base: position 876 of record CAUYSK010062141.1, on the reverse strand, counting down.
GTTTACTTAAGAAATCTTTGTTCCTATTCTAAAATCAAATCCTTTTAAGGCTAATAATTATTCACAATGGAAAAATTTTACTATATCAATGCCACTTTTAAAAAAAAACTTAGTGGTAAAAAAGAATGCCATTTACAATAGCTAAAAATATGATAAAATATTTAAGAATAAATTTAACCAAAGAGGTGAAAGACCTGTGCACACTGAAAACTATAAAATGTGGGTGAAATAAATCGAAGATGACACAAATAAAAAGAAAGAGATCCTGCATTCCTGGATAGGAAGAATTAATATTGTTAAAATGTCCATACCACCCAAAGCAATCTACAGATTCAAGGCAATCCCTATCAAAATTCCAACGTCATTTTTCATAGGTATAGTAAAAGCAATCCTAAAATTCATATGAACCACAATGAAACCGGAATAGTCAAGGCAATCATGAGCAAAAAGAATAAAACTGAAGGCATCACACTACCTAATTGCAAATAATAATACAGAGCTATAAAAATTAAAACAGCATGGCACTGGCAAAAAAAAAATAGACATATCAACCAATGCAATAGAATAGAGAACCTGGAAATTAATTCATGCTTGTACGGTCAATTGATTTTTGACAAAGGTGCCAAGAATATATAAGGGGAAAAGGATGGTCTTTTCAATGATTGATATTGGTAAAACTGGATATTCATATGCAGAAGAATGAAACTGGACCCTTATCTCACACGATATACAAAAATCAACTCAAAATGAATTGAAGACTTAAATGTAAGATGGGACATTCTAAGACTATGAGAAGAAAATATAGGAGAAAACTATAGGACATTGATCTAGGCAATGATTTTTTGGTTTTGACCCCAAAAGCACAGGCAACAAAAG
>CAUYSK010062140.1:0-43601 GCA_963575035.1 Avahi laniger | reverse complement strand
CACAGCAACCTCAAACTCCTGGGCTCAAGCGATCCTCCTACCTCAGCCTCCCGAGTAGCTGGGACTACAGGCATGCACCACCATGCCCAGCTAATTTTTTCTATATATTTTTAGCTGTCCAATTAATTTCTTTCTATTTTTGGTAGAGACGGGGCCTCGCTCTTGCTCAGGCTGGTCTCAAACTCCTGAGCTCAAACAATCCACCCGTCTCGGCCTCCCAGAGTGCTAGGATTACAGGCGTGAGCCACCGCACCCGGCCCATACTCTTTTTTAAACACTCCAGTTAATTGGGTGGAGGAGGAGGATAGAGAGCAGTGTTTAGGTACAAAGGCAAATTCTAAGCTGAACCTAGAATTTTTTTTAATCACCAATTAAGTTGGGAAATTATGATTTTGCTACATAAATTGAAAATACTGCATGTTAATTTTAAAAACCCAAATAAAAAGGGAAAAATTCAAAGTACATGTAACAAAGGTTAATGTTCAATATAAAAAATCTACCAAATCAATTCAGTAAAACATGAAAAACACTGAGATTGCAATAGATAAGTGGCCTAAGATGCACACAAATAATTCACAAAAGAGAACACTCAATAAGAGAATAATAATGAGCATTAGAAAATTTATAGCCTCACTAGAATCAAAGAAAACTAAATTAAACACAATTTTTGCCTATTAAATTAGTATCTTTTTAACTAAGGAGATTCTACAATGATAACAGTGAGATGAAAAAGACACTCATATAGTGGTAGGAGTTTTTAAAATTAATTTGACAAAATTATGAGCCTTAAAAACAATCACTTTGCATAATCTAGCCTAAGAAATTAACCCTAATTGCTGAAAAAGCTCAAAGATGCTCATTATAGCATTATCTAAGATAATGAAAAATTGAATATCACCTAAATGCCCAATAAGTAACTTATGTTATGGAGGTTACATTGTAGCAATTAAATGTAATATTATAAAGCTATTAAAAATTTACTTTAAAAAAAACAGATAAAAAATCATATATTAAAAGGTCTGGATAGAAATCCAACTGAAAGCCTGATCTTAGTTACCTATGAGTAGCTGAAATATAAGCAAAATTTTTCCCACCTTCTATTTTACATTTCTAAATTTTTTGTAATGTGCATGTATTACTTTGACAATGGAAAAATTAAACTCCATAAAAATGATTAACTTTCCTTAAAGTGCAGCTCTGAACAGTGAGGTGTTAAAACAAGCTTGCTTCTCAAGTCAAGCTATTTTGAAAACATTCTCATCATACAAAAGATGATTGAAGCCAAAAACACCTAATCTGCTCTAATTTCAGGATCATCAACCTCAGCCACACAAACAACCAGGGGAAGATGGTTTCTGGAATATGCTTAAAGAAGTCTTAAGACATGATTTCTCTCTCTTCCCTAGTCTCATTTTATTTTACTGAATACATCAAACAGGTTCTTCTACACATATCAACAGAAAATCCCAAACAGGAAAAAGCAACAGCAAGACAACTCATTTTCCTAGATAATCTTAAAAATAATTGAAAAACAGTAATTGAAATTATTTTAATGAAAATAATTAAAGGATTAAATTATTTTCATTAAAATAAGTAAATAGATAGCTAAATACATAGATAGATAGATTAGATATAGATATAGAATCATTTATTTCCTAACAATGCAAGTCAAAAATTCATAGAATTTAGAAATTGAACGTTGTTTTAAATACAACTAGTCCCACTTCATTTTTTAAAGGCTTTTTTGTAAAAATAAAGAAGAATTCCATAGGAAGTCATTGTAGACAGATATTATGAGGCAGGCCACAATATTGGGGAGAGCCTTAGAATCACAGTCTTAGATTAAATTAGGAGGTTAAGTTAAATTAAAAAACAAAATGGTAATACAGTGCCTTTAACCATCCAAAGTAAGATTCCTGTCTACATCCCAACAGATGGTCACCCTGATGTAGTCACCCAGACTCTTGAAGGTGGGCCACACCCTTAAGAACGATCACTGATGCTTTCATCCACCCCCGTATCATATTCCAGGTCATGTAAATTTTACCTTGAAAATACCTTTTGCATCCAACTCACCCTTTCTATTTCTATTAATAAGGATGAAAATAGCAAGAAAATGATGGCATTAATCCAGACAGGAAATGAAGGGCTGGGCTAAGATGGCAATAAAGATAACTAAGAGGATGGGTAGAGATGAGATATACTTTATGATAAAAGAAAAGAAAGGTGGGAACTGATGATTGATTAGATATAAATATGGTGCCATGTTTTCTGAAGCAAAAAAAAAAATGGGCTACATGGCCTGACAATCATGAGGGTACTTCTGAGTTCAATGGGGCAGAATATTTGCTCTCAAGGACCAACTCAGAAAACCCAGATAGAGGGATTTTTTTTTAAAGTGAGCATGACTGGGACTTATAGAATGGGAGTCAAGATGAAAGAGAGGGGGGAGCCAGGCAATAGGTAGAAAAGGAAGCCCTCTTTAAGCTTTAAGTACTACGTTATTTTCTTTTTCTATTCAAGCATGTTCTCTTCTGCTGGAAAATGCTTTGTTAAACTGATCTGAGGTCGTTTCCATCCTCATGAGAAATCTGATGCAGTATTTCATCCTAAACATTATAAAGCTTGGCATTAAAAGCTTCCTCAAGTCTATTTTCCCCTAGAGTCAGGTACCGTTTGTCATTTGCTCACACATTCCTTCTGGCAGACTGCTTTATGATGAATCCCGTGGGCAGCTATGGGGCTGGAGAGCATCCTTCACACATGACTTCCCACCGAGTCCAGAGGCCGATGGGCACATGTAGAAAACCAGCTCGCCCCGTTATTGATGGCGGCTCCCATTTGGGGCACATACGTATTGTCTTCTCTTCATACTGCTCACCTGAGTTTATAACGCACCTCCAAATCTCAGAAAAACAAAACTCAAAACCTAAAAATTAGTTTTATATTACAGTGTTCATCCTTATGAATCCAAGTACATATAGTTCTTTTGGGGAGCTTGCCCAAGCCTGTGTTCCAGAAAGACAAAAAGTCAGTATATTTTCAGACGAAGACAGAAGGATTGTGAAAAAGGGATATGAGCAATATTTTGATTTATAGACTGAAAAACATTTTTATATTCAATAAAATGGAGGCCAGGAGAAAAATATCTTTGAAATTAGGACTGAAAAATCAAAGACATTAGTCACTATAGCTGTAGAGTCACACAGAGAACAGTCTATTTTTAACTTCGATAAAAGAATTTTTTAAATCCCAAGTTATTAAATTTGGAAGGAATAAGGGCAAATGAGATATCAGACTATATATTTTAACTTACCAATTAATTTGGTAAACCACTAACTGTCTGTGTTTGTAAATCTAGTGTGTGATCTAGAAGAGGAATTTTTGGACCATAACATAGCTCTCTGGTATACTTTTAACATATAGCCAAAAATGAGTTTTGAGTGCAAACCTTTTGGGGAGTTGTGGGAAGTGTATAGAGTATACATTTTTTCTCACCTTGTGACAGGGAGGAATAGGGGTCGACGAATGGAGAGAGACCCTAAGAACAAAACACCTAAAATAGCAGTTTTACAGTCTTGTGGTCTGGATGGTGGTCTGTTTTACCCTTAGAATGGATACCTAGAAGCTATTACAGTTAATGGGCATTGTGGAGATAGAAGAAAACAAATCTCTGAACACAACTTTTCAGCTTATGTCTCTGTGAATATGAGATGAAGTTTCTGTTATCTATTAAGGTTATTGATCAAGCCACAATGTTTTTATGTATCTAGAATGTAGTTTATGCTTAAAATTTTTCTCTTAAAGGTTTTCTGTACCTTATGGCTCCCTCATATGTAGTGGAAATTTTTCTCTGCTCAAAGGGCAGCCATGATGTAAAAAAGGCTCCCCCTCCGGTGGCCAAAAGGGGATTCCTAAACCGTGAGAGCAGGCTTTGGTGGTAGCTAAAACCAAACACAATATCTAACATGTTTCTCTCTGAATTCCCCCGCTGTGGTGACAGCTTTCCTTAAGGAGGGGGTTAGCCCAGCAGCAGGGCTCACACATCCACAGCCTCAACGGACCTCTGGCACTCCATGGTCAGTGTTTGGGCTATGTCTTAGCCTGTTCTGGCTGCTATATCAAAATATCCAAGGCTGGGTAATTTAGGAGAACAGAAATGTATTTCTGACATTTCTGGAGGCTGGGAAACCCAAGATCAAGGCTCTAGCAGATTTGTTATCTGGTGAGGGCTCTCTCTCTGCTTCCAAAATGGCACCTTCTTGCTACACTCTCACATGGCAGAAAAAATGGAAGAGCGAAAGTTCCTAGCTAATTCCCTCAGCCCTTTTATAAGGGTACTAATTCTATTCATGCGGTTGAGCCCTCATGACTTAATTACCTCCTAAAATCCCCCTTTTTAATACTATCCCATTGCTTCTTAGGTTCCAACATGTGAATTTTTAGGAGACACATACATTCAAACCACAGCAGGCAGAGTCTTGCATAACTTTCCACACACAATGATCTTATAATTTTAGGAAATGAAAAGAAGCTTCTAACCCTGGGGGAGTGGGAAAGTAGAGAACAGATTGCAGACCTAGAGTAGCCCGTTTCCAAAGGAAGACTTCAATCCCTCCTGAAGACCAAACAGATTCTGCCAAGCTCCAGAAGAAAACCTGGCATATTTTCAAGGCATCAAAATGCTATGCAAGGGAAGAGGCTAACGCCATTTAGTATCACAGCCATCAGAGCTGCGTACACACACAGACAGATTCGTGTTTCACTTGTTGAGTTCAAACAACAGCCCATATAGCATATTCTAGAAACCTTGTTCCAGCACTTAGGTCTATCTGTAAACTATCACAAACACAAATATCAATCGGTGTAATCTTTTTGGAGGACAATTTGGCGATACCTTTCAAAAGCCTTTGAAATGTGTATATACTCTTGGGATCAGCAATTTCCCAACTAGAAATTTGTCCTAAAAATAAAAAATCATGAATTTATTCAAAGATTTAGCTAGAAGGGTGTTCAACTTATATTTGTTTATAGTAATGAAAAACTGAAAACAATCAAACGTCCAGCACTAGGGTACTGAATAAATAAATTCTAGTATATTCGTATGAAATGCTACATACCATTTAAAACTAGTATTAGAAGAAAATTCAAGGATGTGATATGTTAACTAAAAAGAAAGGCTATAAAACAATATGAACAATATGATTCCATTTGGGGAAGGTATCAAAAAATATAAATAAGCAAAATTAAGAAAATCAAGATCTTCATTACCCTGTTGACATTTTGGTGTAGCTTCTAAAGTTTATACTATGAATATATGCTATTTAAAATAAGAAAATAAAATAAAGCTTTTTAATCACTACTTTTAAATTTCAAGCAATGAAATACTTCTCACATTAATTATCTACAAAACTATTGGGGGAAAAAAGAAAGAAAGCAGAAGAAAATTAACCTGAGTTGTTTTTTCATGTTATTTCTTATTCAATTTCATTTAAATGTAGGAGTAACTCAACTTAAATTGTCCCCTTTTGGTAGATATCGAAGATAATTAGAGTGTATATTTTCTACCCAAAAAGCAGGAGGGAGATGCCTTGCTTTTTCTCTGAATCCTTTATCATTAAAACACTATGATTAAGATTACTTCTTCTGTTTACCAAACTGGATGAATTCTAAAGTTATTTTTTTCCAAGGTGAAGGTGTTAATTTGCATTACTTCTGATTACTCATTCAAGAGAATGTGCCAGGTTGCATTCGCTATATATTATGCAGTGAACTGTTGATTATCTGTGGAGACAAGGACAGTACAAATAATAAAAATCCTTGGAGAATACCTAAACTTCATTTTAGCCAGAAGTGTCAACAGTTTGCCAGAGTTGTTAGCAAGGAACAAAGCTGATTTGAGTTTTATCTCCCAACTCCCTTCCATATGCTTGAGGATTATGCTAATAAGTAAAATGACCAGCAGCAGCGGAGGCAGCCTGGGTAATTCCTAGTTGGGAGAATTGGTTTCTGATTAATCAAGATTTGGCTGAATTGGAGCACGGACATGCAACTGTCTCCCAATAAAGATCCTAAACATTCTTTAAATATTCATTGTCTAAAAACTTCCATTTACTTAACAGCATGTTTACTAGAATTTATTTCACCTATGAAGCACAATTACTGTAACACCCCATATCTGGCACCCCTGAACCCTACATGCACAGAATAAACAGTGAACTCATTTCTCTTTGTCATACTATCCTACTAAACTATCACATTAAGATTTCTAAATATGTGTTATTTATAGTAATCACAATTCCATATACGAGATTCACCTATTTTGACAATATGCAATTAACCTTAAATTCAATAACCTAAAAATTATTATGTTTCTGAAATTTGGAAGGAAAATGTGTCCTTCTGTGACCTCTCTTTTAGTCGGTGGAATCTACAGAAATTCTACACTCCTACATATTTACACACATACGTAAACCCTAGCAGTGTCCATGATTTGATTTAACAGATGCCTTTGACACTCCATATGTCCACATAGCTCATTTTAAATCTGAAATTAAGAAAGTTAAGACAGGCCTTTTCAGACCTTATGAGAAATATCATTTCTCTAAAACTGCTTTTCTTTGAGGGGGTATCATAAATTGACTGACAGGGAGGTTAACCGCATTAACTTTTTAAGATCCTTGCAAGCCACTGTCTTTAGTGAAATATCTGTAAATTTAAGCTGGTGTTCAAATGGCTTTTCCCTCCCCCCCCCAACAAATATAATACAAATAAGATAAATTGTACTGCAACTCTCTTATGCTTTATTGCTTCACAGCCAGTAATAAGGCAGTCTCCGAGAGCAGATTCTAATATCGGATGCATGACATGGCTTTAAATATCTTCTATTGCACTGGTTAACAGGTTAAAATCGGTCCCTTTGTTAGGAGATTCAAATTGCCTCTTCTAGACTTTTCAACAAGAACTTTTTGGTCTTTCCCTTTTGCAACGCGATAAGACTTTCTTTATCCAGTTTGTACATAACTCGTGTTTCCCTCACAGGAAAATTTTCCATTTTTACCACAACCTAAGAAAATACTAGGCATTCCGAAGAGAGGCTGATTTATGATTTTCTGGGTTTCAACAATATAACAACTCTTTTTATTGTGAATATTGCAAGTCATTGTCACCGAGTTAAATGGCAAACCTGAGCCATCATCTTCAGCGACTCTATTGTTTTAAGTTCAAGAAGCTTCTCAGTTTCATACCAGGGGGAAAAAATTACCAACGTAAATCTTTCTTGGCCCATATGTTTGCTCTCTGACTCAGGCTTTGTGGCTTTAAATAATTGGGCATTTTCCCCAGAGTCTGGAGGGATCGTGGCTTTACTGTGTATGTGATCATTTCAAATGGAGCTTCACATTCTCTTCCTCAGTGTCTTCCTTCTTCGGGCACAAGAAAGGAAAACCTACACACTAAAACATTGCACTAAGATTTCTGACATTCATTTCCAGATTTGGGGGTAATTTTTCCCCAAATTTTATTAAAAATTGTAAAAGATAAACATATGACTCCTACCTAGAAACTATCTGATGAGACTTATTACCACATCCCATGAAATTCAGTTACAACATTGATTGATCTTTATTGATCAGGACCTCAAAATGTCCCTGTTATTTTCCAAAAATAAAAATTTCAAGAAGATTGAAAAAAAAAATAGCATCCACCTAAATATGAATGAAGGTGCCATATATAGACCACATATTCATCAGGCTTTCGATAATCGCCTACTCTAAGTAATACAAATTCTAGTGGGATAGGGAAAATTATGCCTTCTATGATAAAAATACGATGCCACTTTATGATGCAAATTTTTCCAGAATTGGCAATGCTCTTTTTTTTTATTTTTAACACTTTCCTTACTCTTTTACCTCATTTCAACTTGTTGGCAGTAATCCTAAACTGCGAAAGGTTTAACTCCAAAGGGAACACATATTCTTTTCCCAGAATCAATCTGAACTCAGTGTCAGGCTAAGGAGCTGATTCTCTCTCACACACACAGATGTCCAAGTCCACACACGTTCCTTCTTTACCTTTCCAAAAATTAACTTCTGATTGTTTCTTTTTCAATCTTGTGAGAGGGGGCGAGGAGGGAGAGCTAGGTTTATTACCTTAACATAATTAACATTTATAAAGTCATTTTAGTGAAGAATACTGAAAATGTTATACAATTTAATAAAAAAAAAGAAAACAAACTAAAAATGTAGTATTTATGGATCTCATACTGACTTTTAGAAAGAAGGTGGAAATTAATCATTTTTTAAAAATGAATGAATCAAACACATTTTGTGACGTTTTCTTAAAAGCTATTTATACAATGAAATGTTACCTTAGGTTAAATGTCTATTGCTTCTCTAGCTGTTGTGTGAGGCTAAACTCATTTACATTGCATACACTTATTTTAAACCAAAGTATTAAACTAAACTGGGTCCTTTATCTTTGCTAGTTTAAAAAAAAATTCAAAAAATTTGAGAAGATAATTTCACAGATTCCCTATGAGAAATATTCCCCTTTAAAGGCTGTGTTACGGAAGCAAAGAGAAATGGGACTCAAGCAGTGTTCTTCTGATTTCACTTAATCAATCGTGTTAGTTATTTGAAAAATGCAAAGCGGTCTGGTTTTTCTTTAACAGCAATACTGTGGGGCCTGAGATATCTAGACATCAACCTTGCGCAGGCAAAGCTAGACTGAAATATTCTAATTAAGAATCTATCTTTCTCCTTTCCTCCACAAGTAAACCTCTCAAAAGAGACATCCCAAGGATTTCCCCGGCTGCCCTTTCACTCCTGCATGCTGGACAACCTAGCTCCCACCCCACCATGCCCGTCAAATGCTCTCATTAATGCTACCAGTGACTACCTGGTCGCTAAACCTTGTGAAGACCTTTCAGTCCTCATCCTGCTTCCATATGCTGACCCTTTCCCCACTCGCGCATCCCTTAAGAGGCACAAGGATGACCTTTCCCACAAAACCTTGCAAACCCAAGGCCCAGCTGGCGACCTTGGGCATCCCTCCCTTGGTGCTCCAGGAGCATCTCTGCATGTCCTATTAGAGCATTTACTATGCAGCAAGGTGCCCATTTGTTTGCGTCCCTCACTGACTGGGAGCAATGCGGGTGCAGAGAGTGTCAGCCCTATTTATCTTTCTACCCACATCACCTACCCAGCATCTAGACTTGGCTGGCAAATGATGCCATTTTTTCCAGTCTCAGGAAGTAGAGCAGAAAGCCCAGGCAGCACTGCATGGAAGTTATTCTTCATGGCATTAAGACAGAGAGCTCTTGACTAATTTCTTTTGCGGCACACTTCAGCAAAGTTTTCATCCATACATTCCTTATCCCAAGCAAAGAGGATGCTAGTCCAGACCACTGTGTCACCAAACATCCCAAAGCATCTCTTGGACCTGAACTGGAGCCTGAACAGAAGTGGCATGCGTGTTGGGAAGGGGACAGGGAGCACCGCAGAAGCCTACAAAGTTTCCAAAATAAATCCACTTTTCCTGCCTCCTTCCCCTTCTCTATGCATTTTCATCTCTTTCAGAAGCACTGACACCTCCTAGCCATCTAATCAAGACAAATCTTTCATGCAGTAATTAAAATACAGCTCATCTTCAGGGGGAAGAGAAAAACAAAGGCTGAAACAATTAACTGACTGTGCCAACCAGCATGGTTCACCCCCTCCCGCCCCCACCTTCTCCCTCTCTCCCCACTTCCTTCAACTGCTTGCTTTTAAGTACTATATTTTCACAGGAAGGAAAACTTCATTCCTGCTGAAAGGTAAGAAGCTGAACAGACACTTAGACTAGGAAAATGCTTAGAACTGTCTATGACAAACACTGGGTTCTCTGCCTTGCTAGAATCGTATCAGGCATGAAAGGGAGGCAGAGATACTTGCTAATCTGTTATCGTCAGGTTAGAAGAGAATATTGCATTAGCATGCCAAAGAACACAGGCCGGCAATAAAGGGAAAGACAAGACATCCCAGAACAAGGACGGCGGAGTAGAGAGGTAAATTGTTCTAATAATAACTCAGAAGGTGGAAAATGAACTTGGCCCTCGTAAGGCTATGTGTGCCTTGATTACATTAGCACTACTTGTGATATGATGCAGTATATTCATTTTTATTGTATTAGTTTTCGAATAGTCTGTAAAAGGCCAGTGTCTTATTTGGCTCCCTGAGCCACCTGTCTTTTCTACGACATCCCCTACTAGCACGTTCAAGCATTAGCGTTCAGGGTTTCTAAAATCTTTTAACCGTTGATGGCTGCCAGCAGTCAAATTAAATTCAAAGGGTTTAGTATAGCTTCAGGTTTTAGCTGTATAATTTACTAAGAATGCCCAAAGCACTTGCAATCTAATTTGCAGTTCAGCAATGAATACCATTTCCTAACGAAATCTGCCTGAAATTTCCTTTTGAGGCTCCAGAAAAAAATACACTTGTGACACCTGTGTGTCTTCCTTCTGGCACTGACTCCAAAAAAAAAAAAAAGCAAGAAAAAAAGAAATCTACTGGGAGAGAATGATATAGCTCATTCGAGGTGGCACAGAAAAGAGAACCAAGAGAATGGATTTGTTTTTATTGCCAGATCATTTGGGTTAGTACAGGCACCCTGTATTTCTTTTTTAAATTTAGCTTTTTTCTTTTAATTTCTTCTAAGTCCAATATTAGTGTTGTATTTGTTACAGCTTCAATAGCAAACAGCATAGGCTTCACCAAAATCCTGGCTCTCTGAAAAATAAATAAATAAAGACTACTGCAGAAAACCCCAGATGTGATCATTTCCCTATCTTTATGAAAGTAAATTTAGTCTGTTTTCAGGGAGAGGCAAGAATGTCAACTCCTAATCGTAGTATCAATTTCATTTCTATTACTTAGTCCCAAAGTACCAATGTTTACAGTGTCTTGGCACCTGTTTCACCCTTATAGAAAGGAAATAAGGCAAAAAGTGACTATTAAAAATCTACAGCTAATTCACAGTATTGTTTGCCTTATAAAAAGATTGCCCTCTCTTACCTAGATGACTCAGACTAAATAAGGCATGAGGAATGCTTAAAAAGTGTTTTGATAATCTTCTGTGAAAGCTGAAAATATAAAATGTTATTCAACTTCCACTTTGAGATTTCATCTTCCCTCTTCCTGGCGTACAGGAATTCTCATTCCTAGTCATAAGGACAAAGTAGCTCAGGGAAATGCAGCTAACCATTGCCAGGTAAAACCTGCACTCTTACAAGTTCTCCCTGGCACAGAGATGCTACTCACCACTAAGGAGGCTACAGAAATCAAATCATTGGGCTGAATTAATTTAATTAATAAGAGGCATAATTTGGAAGCCCGTTAGAGAAGCCAGAGACGCTAGCTATACCCACACAGCATTAATCACTCATCATCAAGCCAACTAAATGTAACTCTAAAATCGAAGCATTAGAGTACAAATTGGAAAGAGTCACATCCCTAATGACTCTAATGATCTGAATCTGGTTGTTGATCTCTCTCTCCTTTCATTTCCCACTCAGTAAGCCCCTTTATACCTTATAATAAGCTCTATAGTTCATAAAATTTAAAAATACTAACAGGGAAGCATTTTTAATGTTTTTAGAGCCTACCAACATACCTTCCCTTGGAAGGAAAATTGAGTCGTCCCAAAACAACAGGAGCAGAGGCCCAAGTCTGTCCGAGTGCCTATATCCCAGATCACACCTCTGCTCCCACACCTCTGCTCGCGCGTGAGCTTTCAGGGGTACTGCGGATGTCCAAAAGTTATGGCAGAGAATGAAACAAAAGCAAGTGCCACAATATTGTGATTTTTTTAATTTCTATCACAATAGAAGAAAAGGCACAACTAACCAACTCTGCAAAGACAAAAGCGATTCTGCTTTTCAGGCATCACCTTTCTCCTCACTCCCAACCGAACCACTCTCCACCCACTTTCGATTCTAACAAGAAACCATATTTATTTGTAGAGCATGAGACAGAAAATTAATATAGTCAGCCATTTGCCTTTCAATTAATTTGGTGAAGCAGCAACTGAATAATCCAATTCTATCAAGTCAGGACATGAAAAAGTCAGCTGCATAGCATTTGGTACTATTAGGAGGAGGAGGTGAAGTAGCTGGCATTTTTAAATAGCTTCTACGTCAGGCGCTTTGCTAGGCCCTTGCGTGCATTCTTTCGTTTTCATCCTTACAAGACCCCCACGATGAAGGAATCATTATCTCCTTTTTACATAAACTCTCTTTACATAGAAATTTAAATGTCTTTCCAAAGATCACAGCACAAGTATGTGGCGATGCCGGCATGGCATCCAATGTCTCTCTGACTCCTTGAGTTAAAATGAAAATGAACAAACAATAAAAATCATGACACTTTCTGTATAATTATAATTCAATGAGGGTCTGTACTTGCTAATTTTAATAATTCTGTTTATTTTTGCTTTAACTTTTCTTTGCTATTACATCTTGTGGTTATCTTAGATAGAGTCATTTAGTTCTTAAGAAACAGCCCAACCTTATTTGTTCTTTTCTTTTGTTTCCTCTTCATCCTTTCCTTTCTTCACTGACTTGTTTCTATCTCCCAATGACTTAGGCAGGCAAGATGACAGAGACTGTGACTTAATGGGAATTAATGAACTGCATTTAATTTAAAATTTTGAAGACAGATTGTTACATTTTACGGATACTTCTTATATGCATTTCTGATTAGAAAAACTTTACAGAGGACTAAGGTCCAATAAAATCCCACACGATGTACAGTGTGTGTGTCAGACATCTAAAAATTCTTGAGAAAGCAATTACACTGAGTGCTAGCTAATAATAAACCAAATGGACAGCTATGATATGAACTGCATTTCCTTAAAACTCTACCCCCACCTGACTCTGCATTTCAATCTTTGCTAACTCTCTGCAAAAGAACAGATGTTCTGCTGTGGGTTGAGAAATCAACAGTTACCATTCATATGTTCCAAAAATTCAAGGGCCTAGTGCTGCTGTTTTAAGGATGCTAATTAATTCTAGCCCTTATGCTCCAATGTTCTTGTGGTTTCAATCAATTGCAATCTCACAGGACCTCGGTACCTACTATCTTCTTTGAACACCTATGGGGAAAAACAACTAGGAAATGTACATTTCACTAACCTAGGGAAGGAAAGGATTAAACTAATATGCTCTGATTTTGCATATTTCTCATCATTATCATTGCCATCCTCTCTCTGGTACTGATTTGAACAGGTTGGGCACAGCCCAGCTGACAAATATAATTGAAACAATGCCTAGAGATGCCTTTTGGTCATATTTTTCCCCTTGTATTTATCATTAAAACACAGGCTAATTTTGGGAGCAGGATAGAAAGATCTCTCCCTGAATCCATTCCTGTTTTGTTTGTTTTTGTATATATTTGTATCTAGTGTTGACTGTGCATAACACTCAGCAAGGAACATGTTAAAAATGCAGGTTCCTGGGCTCAAAGCCCGCAGATTAATAGAGCTGTGAAGGTACCAGGGTATCTGCAGTTTTTTAATACAAGCTCTATTCTGAGGCAGATGTTCCGAGGACTTCAAGAAATACAAACATGCTCCTGAACACAGATGCTACCAATCTGTGTGACCTTTGCCCGAGATGAGAGCCCTAAGCAGAAGCAGTGCTGCAGGTTAGGGATGGGGGGAAGATCCCATCCATTTATATTAACGAACCGTACTCTGCTGCTCAGACACTCAGACATCCTTCACACCAGAGTTTCCCGTGGTCACCTGTGGTTTGAATCACCTGGGGTGATGCCAGTCACTGGGAGAGGGCCCCGGGATTTGCTTTTGTAGCAAGCACCCCAGATGAGTCTTATGCACTGATCTGGGGGTGGCGGGAAAGAATTAACCTAACCTAACCTATTGATTTGAACAGGCGGGCACAGCCCAGATGACAAATACTACTGAAACAATTGAAACAGCGCTTGGGTGAGCTGCTGGGTCCCCCCAAAGCAGGTATGCCCCACAAATGCTGCTCAGCTGGGAAGACAGTTAGATCTGGGCTGGAATCCAAGATTTTTCACTTGCAACTGTCTGATTTGAGCACGTTCCTTAACCTTGAGCAAATTTCCTAATCTCTCTGAGCTTTATTTCTCTCATCTCTTAAATTTTGAATAACAGTATCGCCTTTCAAAGTGTTGTGAGAATGAAATATGACAACGTGTGGCAAAATCTATGCTTCAGAGCAGGGATGTGAAAATAAAAGGGATGAGGGGTTCACCTTTGTGTGTTGTCCATTTGTCTGAAGAACAGGGTCTATAACTCTTTCCACCAACTATTTCCACGAGTTGAGACACAACATTCTTTTGATTTTTAGCTGAAGGAGAGTAAAAATTGTCAATTTTTTGCTTTAGGAAACTATGGGAGGGGGTTGGGAAAGAGGAGGCAGAAATAAAGAACACAGGTGTTGTGGACGGAACGTCTGTGTCCTCTCAGAGTTCCTGTGTGGAAATCCTAACCTCATGCGATGGTATTTGAAGGCGGGGCCTCTGGCGCACTCATGAATGGGACTGATGCCCTCAGAAGAGGCCAGAGAGATGGCGCCCTCTCTCCGCAGTGTGAGGACACGGTGGTCAGCTGCCTGCAAGCTGGAAGAGAGCCCTCGCCAGAACTCTCCGGCGCTGCCACGCTGATCTGATCTTGGATTTGCAGCCTCCAGAAGTGCGAGAAATGAATGTCTGCTGTGTAAGCCACCCAGTCTGCAGCAATTTGTCATAGCAGCTCCAACTGACTAAAACAAGAAGGTATCACGGTACCCATCTCTTCCCTGCCCCCAGATGCACATCCTATCCCGAGACAGGGAGGACATAGGGCCAGGGTCTGGAGGAGCTGTTTTCTAAAGAGGCTTTTGAGACTGTGTACATAAGTAAGAAATTGAGGCAAAGAAGTGCGGAGAGCGCCATTCTCCATTTCTGTGTGGAATCCATTTACGCTCGGAAACCTACAGGTGGGCATCACTGGAAGAATCAAAAGATGAAACTTGCCATAAGTATCAGTGCCCTCACGGCTGCCGCTATTAGAAATGGCAATGGAAAGACTCAAAAGGCTTTGGGGGTTGGGGACAAGGAGGTCACCACAGAAAGCAAAGAATACAGTCTAATGCTGCTTAATTTCTAAAGCCAAACATTCAGTTGTCAGCACCGGCCAGGCATGACTGGGAACGCCACACACACCTGCAGAGGGCTTTGCAGGCAAGCTCTGTGCCCTGCAGGGACGGATAAGGGACAGGAGCAGCAACTCTGGGTTACTGGTATCACCACGCCTTGCTTTGCCTCCACAGTCAGGTAAATGTTCACAGTAACAATTTCCATTATAAATGCCTGTTATTGGTCCCAAGGGAACGAACCAAGCAAGAGCAGAGAAAAACAAATGCTTTTTCTTTGCCAGAACTAAATGTCACAGTAAAAGCTGAAATGGTGGTAACTATCATTTTTACATGGGCTTAGCTGTCACTGATCTCAAGCAAATGATTTTAACTTATATTTGATACATCTCCTCATCTGTGAAATAGCCTAGTTGGCAGAGACTCTCAAGGCTTGATATACGAAGATCAAAATAGCTCAAGATGATATCGAGAGAGTATACAAAAGAGTCAAAAACTTAAGGGCTTGTTCTGCATCTGATGGTCAAACAGTGATGCCATCTGTGAATTATACCGTATTCAGACGGATGGTAGCAAAAGGGCAAAAACCTGGGTTGCTCTGCCAGTAAGAAGCTGAATGATCTTGAACAAGTCCTTTCAGCTTCTTGCTGAAAGGGAAGAGGTGTATAAACCCTGTGTCGTCCATACAGTTCCAGGTAGAAGATGTCAGGTCTTGAGAAGAACAACTAAAGATATGATCCCCTTATGATGCCAAGGGAGTTACATCACCCAGTGCTTACAGGAATCCAAATGTTCACTGAGATCTTCTATAAGCAAAAAGAGACACTGAAAAGCCTTGTCAGGCATTTTGTAGTCATTTGGTAATGCAGACTTCAATGTGTCTATCTCGAGCACACCCAGATGTTTATACCATTTGGGCGTGTGGTAAAAAGTTAACGTTTCACTCAATGAGATGCAGCGAGGCCGCTTTCTGAACAGAGAGGGTAACACACTGTGGCCACTGGCTTGGTGGTGACACTGGTCATTTGAGTTCAACTCACTGCGTTCATTTATTTGTTCATGAACAAATATTTACCATGCAAATTTCCCAAGCTAGAAACTGTGCAAAGACTTAACAAGTGCAAAGGTATCATCCTTGTTTTCTCTGAATGCAAAATCCCATTTGAAGAGATAAGTATCCAAGCAATTACCAAACAAGATAGTATATCACAAGTATCACATGATCTGAGGCAATAAGTGCCATTTATTTTAAATTTATGGACTTTAAATTTAATCAATGTCTTCCTTCAGCAGAGTGAGGCATTGATTCCAGATGGAGTGCCCCAAGGTCTTGCCAATGAAAATGGAATTTGCGCTGGTATTTAATGGATGACTGTGAAGAGAGGCATGAACTTGGGGGGCTCACTCTAGGAAGAGAAAATTAGCTCCAAGGCACTGAGTTGGGAAACCTCAAAGTAAGCAGAATAGAGCAGAATAGAGCAGGTGATGTCTTGCACTGCTGCTCAATGTGGCAACCACCTACGGGTCCCCACTCTATGCCTCACGAAGTGAATCCCCTCAAACCAATCCTTATAAACAGCTCCTTGACCCAAAGTGCTTATTTCTTTTAACCAGAATTAATCAGTTCATTAAGTAAAGTGGTTAGTTGCCAGACCACAGTTTAGAGGTCTATAGATCCAATCTTTTCACTAACACAGACGAAAAATAGGCCTTCCCATTTTTGCTCACATCCAGTAAGAATAGAAGAGCATGTAGCCCCCACTTCCCCTTAGCTTTAGGTATATCTTCTGCCTTTAGCTAACCCAGTAGCTTTAATCCACAAAAAGCCACGGGGACACATCAACAGCACGAGTGGCAAAAAGCCAAACCATTGTGCTTCTCAGCGGAAAACATGTTTCATGAATATCGCAGACATACCTGGATTTAGCAGTATAGCACTGCTCTATTGAATATGTAATCAATCTTGTTAGCCATTAGCCATAGGTGATACCATGTCCCTACAATGAACTTTCTTTGCAAACAGCAAGACCTAAAGTAGAACATCACCAACAGCTAGTGTTGGAAAATAAACTCAGGACTAACACCAAGAGAAGACATAAACACCTGTCAATGAAAGAGAGATGCTTTCTACCACACGTCCAGCGGTAACCTCGCAACTGAGTTGAATTCCTCCTGCTTAATAAGTGTTGGCCTAAAATAATCCTCATTATTTTATGTAGTTTTCAGTCTTTTGAGTATTTTTAAAATCTCACAAAAAGATGTTTCTAAATAAATTATCTCTTCGTAAGGTTTCTATTTCCATTATCTTCTGTAACACAACAGGTCTATTGTTTCAAAGTTCAGTGCTCGTTCCTTCATCTCGCACATTCTGCCCTTTGATGGGTTCCTCTCCATTGGCAGTTTCTATTTATATTTCGACATATTAGTATAACAAATTTAAATAAAATCCTGCCCTCGTCTCATTAATTAGCATTTGGCAATGGGCCTGATTAAATGCCCTTGGCAGCAAAATGTTTTAAGTATCAAAAAGGTTATTTTTATCATTTATTAAAAATGCCTGTGAGGGAACTATCACTGCCAGCTTCCCACCTCTGCGAACAGTCCAGTGTAGTTCTTAATGCTCCTCTGCAGGTTGTATTGAGTAACCGTTAGTCAGCATGGCCAGTTTTTCTAACAAATGAGGAAAACTGTGCGAATGAGAGAAGTCTAAGTGATTAATTTTTTTTTAAGTTTAAATGAATAAAATAATTCTTCTGCCAGTTCATGCTGGAACTTCTAGAAACAAGGTTGTCTCCTTTTTATTCATATTTTCTTCTTGATATTGATATTTTATTTATTGATATTAATTCTTTTTTAAGGAGGAAAATTTAGGTTTTTTTTTTTTTATTTCAGAATATTACAGGGGTATGAAGGCTTTGGTTACATATATTGCCTTTGTACTGCCCAAGTCTGAGCTACAAGCGTGCCCAACCCCCACACATCGGGCACCACACCCATTGAGTGTGAATTTATCCATCCCCACCTCCCCCCCCACCTGCCCGACACCCTGTGAATGTTACTTCCATATGTGCACGTATGTGTTGATTAAGCAGTACCAATTTGATGGTGAGTACATGTGGTGCTTGTTTTTCCATTCTTGTGATGCTTCACTTCGAAGAATGGGCTCCAGCTCCATCCAGGATAGTACAAGGGGTATTAGTGTATCATTTGTTTTATGGCTGAGTAGTACTCCATGGTATGATATTGATTCTTTACTGAAGGTCTTCTATGTGCAAGGGATCTATATAAACCACAGAACTCCTAATATGTACTCTTCTAACTGAGAAGCTGAATGTACTTTGGCAGACACCCTGACTGAATATGAACTGTACTGGACATAGAAATCTTCACTTTATAACTACAAACTCTCATTCACAGGTCTCTCTTATTCACCACTGTATTTTCAGCAACTAGCCCAGTGCCTGATATGTAATAAATGCTCACTAAAAATACGTTATATAATGAAGTGAAGTATATCAGTTTATAGTATGCCTCCAAAAAGAGAGAATGGCTTAAAAATAAAATGGATTGCCATATATTTTCTACTTGTTTGTGATTCCATTTAAATATGAGATATAGCAATAACAAGTGAATAATAGGGAGGAAAAATATTTGGAGCAAGCTATGCAGTAAACCTTGGAAAATCAGTCACTGTGACAGTATATCTTCCCCCTTTTATGAAATAATCTGGGTGAGAAAGGAATCAGGAATGGCAGAAAGGGAAAAAGGGAAAAAATTTTGTTCATATTTAACATAGGAAAATATTATACTTAAATATGTATTATCACTTGACTAATCTATCAGATTTTTAAGCTCTTCTACAAATCAATATACACCATGTAAAATAAATTAAAATATTCAATTGCTGTGAATTTTCCAGGTATAGTGTTTTGTGTTTTTCTGAGTCATTAGGAGAATTAGAAACAATGTTTCATAATGAGTAATTCTTTAGTGACTAGAATAAAGATTTAAATGTTATAAATGGGGAATTTTATTTAATAGAGGCTTTTCTGAGCTTTTTTTTTTTGGCATATGAGTAAATATTTATTGAGCAAAGAGATTTAAGACATAAAGACTCCCTTCAGGGAATTTACAATCTGGTATCTTCAATAAGCATCTTAGGAGGAAACAAAAAAAAAAATATGGAGATAAAGAGGAATTTGTGTTTCAAGAAAAACTTCAATTAAGTAAAAGAAACTAGAGACTTCTGGGATAAGAGAGGAAATGACACAACATAATGAATTTAACACCTGAAGGAACCTCAAACTCTAGGGGAAGAAAGATGCTTAGAAATGCAATCCACCACCTTCAGCCATGAGTAGAGTGTTATTCAAATTCAACAACAATAAAAAAATCCAAATATTGAAGGAAATGAGAGTAGATCTAAGTTATATTGTTAATAAAATATTTATCAGTCAAACATTCATAATAAGATGCTGGCTACTTTTCAAATCTAACTCAACAGTGAATGAGGTGAATTTTAGATCATGTATGTAAAAGAGGCTTGAAATAATTCTCTGAATATCAATGTTAGTTTTGTAAACAACAGATAATACACTCAGCACATTGAGCTCCCTCCATCTCAGGAAAAATCCATTGGCATTGGATGCAAAGTCTTAATTTTCTTTTCTTGTTTCCTTAGTGCTACTAAAAAGTAAACAGCTCAGAAAAGGATTACTACCCTATTCCATGGCACAGTTATGACAAAAGCATCAGGCGAATAGATTAACTTGTGCAAGCTTGCTCCATCAGAGAAGGGAGAAAGACAGCGAAGGAATGTTTATTGAGGGTCCTGGAGGAGCCAGATGCTATACTAAGGCTATTACATGTATTATCTCTTTTAATCCTCACAACAACCCTGCAAGTTAGTATTAATAAGAATGTGATTTTTATTTTAGAGATAAAAGATATGAGAACAGGAGAGATTTGCCAGTTTTCAGGAAGCTAACAATTAGTGTAAGTAGGATCTCAAGCATGGGTTCGTTGGGTGAAAAATAGCTGTGCTTACCCCCTTAGACCACGCAGCATCCTTTACAAGAGAAAGGTTCAATAAAACCGCCATGCACTCATTCTGGGCTACAAATACGCACTCAATTTTATATGACTTTCATTACGCCTAACTGAATAAGTGCTATCAGTGACTACCGCTCGGGTGGCTTCTGTAATCTGTACTCTAGGAGTTATATTAATACATGTGTGTCACAATCTTTGTGGGCACTTTTTTGGTAGCTCTCTTGCGAAGTCACTATTGCCTGTTCTGTAGATATTATATTTGTTTACTCGTCTGATATTGGCAATTATCACCACCAACAACAACAACCACAACAACAGATTGTATCTTATTATTCTCTGCAGCCCCTGACACAGTGCCTGCAAATAATGGGTAGTAAAAGGTTGCTCAATTGAACTGAAACATACTGAACTGAATTGAATGGTCTTGAATTACAGGACCAGGTAGCATAGTCCACATCTTCTTTGATTCCAGTCATTGTTTGAGCACCAACTGTGTACCAAGTGACACTGTGAGTATTTCCTATTACAATCCATGCTATTTAGTTTTTCCTCCAACATCTTTTAAATAGAAAACAAGACCCCATTTTTTGTTATATCACCATGGACCCCTTTAACTGGAGATAGAATGATGCTTAACATCTTTAAACCTTGCCATTTTGAGCTACAAGTTAGTACCATAGACAAGTCTATGCAGTCTTTCTATGTGACATTTTCCCCCATTGGGAAAGTGGAAATGTGAACATTTTATCGTAGAATCTTTTCAATTACAAAAATTCAAGTCTTGAGTTATGTGGGGCATTGCAGGTTTGGAGGAAAAATGGTGAATCTGAAACAATATCAAGATGCCTTGTGATTGACTCCCTGTCATGCTCAGATTTCCTCTCCACCTTTTTGTTAGAGTTCTGAGAATCACAATCCCTGAGTAGTTTAACCTGCTGGTGTCTAAGTGGCCATTCTGGTTGTTAAGACATGCGAATCCTCAGGGATGTAATTAAGGAGGCACCGGGATGCTTTCATCAAAGGACAGTTCACCGGCTGCAGCTCTACTGCTGTTGCGCAGGTTAACTACTTGGCAGTCCTTTCGTGTGCCGGAGTCCATCGGTGCTTAAAGGATGGAGGTGAATGGGCAGGACAGGGCAGTTTATCTTTGCTGCCTTCTCATTTATTATCACATCGCTCCCTCACATGGCACTACCTCAGCTGATGGAAATCGGAGACCACATATCAGCAGAGTTATTGGAATGAAAGGCAAAATATATTCTTTGTTCACTCTACATAAGAGTATTTAAAATAATCATGGCAATAAATCTGATGGAAATACCCAAACATAGAAATGGCTTACTCCAGAATAGGAATTGCTGTCTCCTTCTTTTGCTAGCTTCCCATAACAGGATAGACATCTTTCCAATATATGAATATTCTCAATTATCTGATCAGCTTGTAGAATTGTGTCAGTCCACACACTCTGCCTGCAGCCAACAAATCTGCTCTTTTTTTTTTTAATGTTTTTTTTCCTTTTTTTTTTTTTTTTTTGAGACAGAGTCTCAGTGTGTTGCCCGGGCTAGAGTGAGTGCCATGGCGTCAGCTTAGCTCACAGCAACCTCAAACTCCTGGGCTCAAGCGATCCTCCTGTCTCCTGAGTAGCTGGGACTACAGGCACACGCCAGCATGCCCAGCTAATTTTTTTTCTATATGCGTATTTTAATTGTCCAGCTAATTTCTTTCTATTTTTAGTAGAGACGAGGGTCTCACTCTTGCTCAGGCTGGTCTCGAACTCCTGAGCTCAAAGGATCCACCTGCCTCAGCCTCCCAGAGTGCCAGGATTACAGGCGTGAGCCACCACGCCCGGCCAATCTGCTCTTTATTTCAACCAGAGAATGGCTGGTTACCAGCAGGGGAAGTTCAGCTCTATTCCACTTCCTGACGTAAGGCCATAACCCCTTGAAAGACTTCAACATAGAGATGGTCGACTGAAATAACATTCATTCAAATCCTGCTTCTCTCTGTCCCTCTTAAAAGTCAACACAATCAAAATTTATTAGGCACCTATCACGTTCGCATAAGGTCAAAGTAAGAGGCCAGAAAAAGTACGAAAGAGACGAAGCAAGTAAGAACTCAGGCAGATGGACCAAAGGAAATGCAACTCTGAAAGAAATCCTGAAGATTTTTGAAAATACCAGAAATCAAACCACTGAAATCAAACAAGGACAAAAAAAAAAAAAAATGAAAGCGGAAATTTTTTCATCCACTGAGAAGACATGACAAGTCAATCAACATAAATGTGACAGCCCAGGACCCTTAACAGAGAACACTCGAAGCAAAAACCTATGCCAGGAAGACAGATGGAATTCATCATTCCATTGCAGTGTCCTGAAATACACAGGGCTTTGCACACTGTCCCTCTGAACTATGAAAGTAACATTATTTAACACAGTCATTAAATGCAAGAGCCATAACATGTATAACAACCATGTGTAGGTGACAGCAGTGTGCTGAAAAACACCCAGAACATCTCCAATTTTCCTAGCAGACTGAACAAAGAAACTGTACCAGGCTCCCACACAATGCTGAAAAGCTGCTGTTCCATCTAAAGCGATTCAGAAGAGACTATACCCCCAACTTAGCACCATTCAATAAACACGTGATCAGAAATGATTCAGTGGAGAATGGCAATCTATGTGCCAAGAGATCAAACATGGGCTCCACTAACTAGTCGAGGCTGTGGGGTACAGACGGGAGTGGGAGAGGCTTACATGGCCAGCTCATTTCGAGAACAAGATATGGCTTTCCTAGGAGTCTCCAGTGTAGAGTATTTTTGCTGCAATGAAATGTTATCTCTGAACAAGCCATTCCAGCACACAACAGCATGAACTAACAAAGCCTAGAGTCCAGTGGAGGCCACCTCCTCACCCTGTTATGTTATCCGCAACTAATGTTGCTATGACAACTGTTCAAAGTAGCCTTATTGGGGACCAAAAAAAAAAAAAACCTACAGGCACAAATTACGTCTATAGGACATGAAAGAGCTGGTCGATTCAGTGAGGACGGCTGTTAAGCATTATTCAGAAATTCCCTCACCTGCAATTTTAAAAATAGTCTGAAATGTTCACTTATATTGTCATGAAAGTATATAAAAGTTTCTTTATTAACCTCAATACAATAATTACACAAGACCCCAAAAGATTGCCCCTTCCAATGCCTGTCATTGAAATGTCATTTTTCTTTGTCCCAGTACCAGTATCCCACACTGCAAGAGATGTTTGTAGCCCACTTGATATGCAAGCTCTATGAGAGAGGACCTTTGATGCAGAGAACCAAGTGGAGAAAGGAGATCAGAAAGTTTGCATATCACAGTGACATGTGACACACATCACATGGTCAGGGACAAGCAATCAAAATAATAGACAGATAATAAAGAACTTTTATGTTTCCCAATTCTATCAAGAAAAAAATGACTTCCCTTAGCAATTATTTATTTTCCAGTTTCCACATGTGATTCTCATGATAATTGCTAAGTTGGTGAGATGTTAGAACATTGACACTTATGTAAAGCAAAGTGCCTTTTGACTTTTATGAAGTGCTGATTCTCTATAAATATAGAAAAGTGGTAATCATCACAAGGACTACTCGATGGAATAGATCAATAGCGAAGACAAATACTCTTCTTTCATTGAAATTCAGAAGGCAAAAAAAAAGTCCATTTTTTATCTCTTTGATAAACTAGCACATTCCGTGACTTGCCAAATAAGATTTAAGATCAGCGCTATGACACAGACGGGGAAATTTTAGGAAGAAGAGAATCATAGGTCAACTTGGTCTATTTCCTCTCCTGGTATAGATCTATATATAGCTATATGTGCGTAAACACCTTTGGAGACAGATAGTGGCAGGTACAGTGTCACTCACCTTATGATCTCTTGTAAAAAAAAAAATCACCATTTGTAGGGAGCTTGTAACACAAAATAAGCAGTGGTATCTATCACAAAATTGCTGGAAAAGCAGATAAGCTTCGAAGAGTGATTTGGGGAATATTAAGTGCAAATTGTGCTTCCATTTTCAAGTGACATTTCTTTTCCTCCCGACTGGAGACCGGTGCTGGAGAAGGAGCGGTGGCAGTCAGTGCCTCTGAGAAGGACGCACATAGTTCAGGTCAGAAGTTTCTCCAAGGGCTGAAGACGGGCATTCACGCTTATTTGCCAGTTCACATCTTGTTAGACTTGCCTGCAGTATGAGCGAGGCCAAATATCTATCGCTCAGAAAGCACGTGCCACGTCGGCAGAGGCTGTGCCCGTCTCGTGAACTCAGCTGGGATGCTGGGCTAATTTAGCATCTCACAGATCCAACGTGGCTCTTTGACCCCTCTCCCGCACCACTTTCATCATGTCTTAATATCTTAAAAGGGTCAGAGATCTGATGGCTACCAAGGAGGTTTCAATTCCCACATGGGTGATATAGGCTTCTGAAAACATGTCAAGTGACACTTTTCATTTATCGAGCAAGTGTTTATGGAGCAGCTACTCTGCATATGCACATGACAATGTGTAGTACAGAGCGTGGGCCCTGGGGTTAGGCTGCCTGGTCCAAATCCTGGCTCTGCCATTTGCTAGCTAGAGTGGCCTGGGACAAATTAATGCTTAGAAACTCCAGGCCTCAGTCTCCTCATCTGTAAAATGGAGATAACAGTAGCACCTAGTCCAGATGAATCCTGTGAAGATTCAGGATTTAACAGGTGTGACACACCTCAACAGTGCCTGGTATACGCTCGCCTTGGTAAGGGTCAGCTCCTTTACCTTACCAGGCATGTGCTGGTGCCCACTAACGGTGTGAATGAGGAGCTCCCAGTTACGTATTCCTGATCTGATCTGTTCTACTTGATCCACTTCTCATCACCAAAGAAATAAATAAAACAGGGCATTCTTCTATTTATTTTTTTCCATTTAGCCTAAGGTAGCCAACCAAGTACATAATAAACTAACTCTTCATTGTGCCTCAGTCTTTCCAAGCTATTTATCACAATTAATTTCATAGTCCATTAGGATAATTTTTTAAAAAGTAGTTGGCTCCAACTTCAAAAAGGAAACACTCTAACCTTCCAATTTATAATCCTGTTATTAATAATGATAGTGATACCTACCATTCATTGAGTGTTTGCTGTATGCTAGGCATTACATCAAACACTTATAGACTTTATCTCTTTTAATCCTTAGACAATTCTGTGAAGTGGGTATTAGTTTGTAGAGGAGGAAAGTGAAGATGACAAGACTATGTGTCTTCCCTAAGTATCACGCATGTAATAGAGTAACACTAGCCGCTATAACAAACATACCCCAAATCTCAGTGGCTTGACAAGGTATGAAACTTTCTTGCTCATGTTCCAACCTGATGCAGTAGCTGCGGGGTCAGAGGGTAAGTCGGCTCTGCTCCACAAAGTCATGTAAGGACCCAGGCTCCTTCCGTCTTCTGGGTCCTCTTCCAAGTTGACCCCTGCCTGCCACTCCTACTCAGCCGGCCAAGTGAGGATCACACGCGGAAGGGTATATTTCTGTCCCAGGCCTGAAGGTGGCACACACTGCTCCAGTGCTCATTTTAGTAGCCAGAATTCAGTCACATGGCCACACCCGAACTGCGAGGGAGATATGGAAATGTGGCCATTCCTGGGTGCTCCAACTAGCTGTCTCTGAGACACACTGCCGGGAAGTAGCAGAGCCAGGACCTGAACCAGATCCGCGAGGCTCCAAAGCCCTTCCTCTTACCCACCACACTATTCATATCTGCATTAGCCTTTCAGATTTCCCTGCGTTACTCTGCCAGCTGACTTCTCAACAGATTGTAAGGCTAACTCCCTCCATCTAAAGCCGTACGTGTGAAATTGTGAAAAAACAAGTTTTATATATACCTAGTTGTATATAACTATTTTCTTGACATGATTCATTTAATTTCATCAAGAAAATAGTTAAAAACACTATATAACTTGTACAGACCTACTGCCATCTCTCACAAGACTTTTGATTTCATAAACAGGGACCACCTCTGACTGAAACAGTACAGTCTCCCTAGGCTGTCTATTGCTATCTATTCAAAGTTCAAATTATTGCTGTCTATTCAAAGTTCATGTCAAAATATCACTTCTATACTAAATCTAAATTAGCAACACATGAAATTCCAATTGTGTGTATGACTTCCGTTTGATCACCTTCGTGCACACGTCAATTGGATTTTTGTCCTTGAACTAAGGAAATAAAAAGTCATGTAGATGACCTATTTCATCAATAAGTAATAAACATTATGAGACTGCTCTAAGAACAGTACCCAAAGTCTGATGTGTTTATGCTATATGCTCAAAAAAAAATTTGATAACAGACATAGCAAAGATCATTATAATCAATGAGGTCTACAAATTGATTAAACCTTAGGAAAGGCCTGGGTCATATACGAAACACACCAGGGAAGTCTGGCAAACATCCCAAATATAACATAAGAATCTGAATCTGATTGATTAATCCTGCTAGTTGAGCAGCACACTATTGAAAACCAATCTGGGAAACCCATCAATTCCTAATAATAAAAGTTTTTATGCTCAACAATTGGAAAATTTTTATTTGCATCATTATTGCCATTTACCAAATACTTTCAGCTACCTATCTTCTTAGCACAGCGTAGCAGTCCCTTTCCCCTAAGCGCTTTAAAATTAGACATAGCCATGTGACTTCCTTTGGTTATAAAATGTGAGTAGAAATGACAATTATCATGTCCAAGCAAAAAATTTAAGAGCAAGTACACGATTTGCCACAATCCCCTTTTCCTGCTCTGGTGAATTAAAAATGGCCGTGAATTCTCTGTGGTTTCTCCCATCAAGAGGTGGAGTCTGTTTCCCCTCCTTGAATCTGACCTGGTCCTATAACTTGCTTTTTCCTCGAGAAGGCTTGAAATATCACCTCTCACTCTTTCTTGGAACAATGCTACCATATTCACAAGCCCAGGCTAGACTACTTGAAGATGAGAGACCAGATGGTTAGAGAGATTCAGCCATCCCTGGAGTCCCAGCAAGCTCAATTGAGCCCCAGACATTGTGAATAGGGCCAGCTGGTCCCCAGCCGGCCCCCCAACTGATGGGGCTGTGTGACTGGCCCTAACAAAGACGAGCAGAACTGCCCAGAGAAGCCCAATTCAAGTTGCAAAGAGTGAGCAGATAAATGGTTGATTTTGTAGGCCACTAAGTTTTGAAGTTTTTTTGTTACACAGAAATAGGAAACTGAGACACCAGCCTGGGCAACTGTAGAAATCTCTATGAACTTTCAACAGCCTGGATCTCTGAGTAAGGATGACACAGAGCAGAATCCCTCAACCCACGATGAATGTGTGTAATAGGAGTAAGAAACAACCCTGTGCCATTTAACCCACCGAGATTTTGAGGTTGTTTCTTAAAATGCAGCAAAACCTAGCCACTCCTGACCGATTCAGACATCGGCACCAACGAGTAAAATTCTGCTCTACCGAAAGAAGACTAAAACGTGAGGTCAGGCAGTGGACAGAAAGGAAATCACGGTCAGAAGCTACAAGAATGACAAAACCTATTACACAATGATACAATATTGGGGAAATGTTCACCTGCAGAAACTCGGAAGGCAGAAAATGTATCTAATGGATACGTAGCTCTCAGGAAGAGTAAAATGTGCGTGGAGCACAGTCCCACGGCCACCTTACAGTGGGCACTTAGCGTGAGTGAGAAACAGCATCCCATTTTTCAGATGCTGAAATGTCTGTGGCTGATTGTTATCAAAGCACGTCCTGACTAACACAACTCATGAGCCATTCGAAACACTAAGGTAGTGTCTGTCGGGACCGAAGGGGAGGAGACACCGAGTCACTGCTTTACTGTGGCCTTTACAGACATGTTCACCAACAAGGAGAACAGAAGAAACAGTGAACTGGGACATTAAGCATTTGACTCTGGAATGCTGGGGTGTGGAAACAGCAGCCAAACCTTCAAAACTTCCTGACTTTCTTGAGTAAAAGCCCCAGGTAGCCTGTGGAGCACAGAGCTGCAAAGAGGGAAAGCCCAGTGAGAGAGTAGGAAAGGCTTTGTTTGGGATTTTTCTCCCTTTTAATATTCTTATGCTCTGTCCATTGGGAGTTCTTTGTAATAAGGGACAACACTGAAGAAAACATAACCCTCCCCAAAAGATAGTTGTTCTGAAATTCTTTTTATCAGTGTGTAAAATTGGTACAATCAAACACATAGAGTGTTATGTAAAATGTGACTCAGAATCAGAAAGATGGTTTTATGGGTTTTTTTAATGTGGATTTAATTTTGAGAAATATGATTTTTTAAAGACAACATGACATAGACGAAGCTGGTAAAAATTTACAGTGATTCTTAGACCTCACCATGCTCTCCCCTGATATTTTTATAGATCTGACCTCCACTCACCCTTTCTTCCTTCTGGAACTGCAACCACCATACTTGAAGTGTGCAAAAGAGGACTTAGATACCAGCAGGAACTCCAGGTCGGGGAGTGAGATTTAAGTGCAATTGATATCAGGCATCAGATAAATCTCAACCAAGGGAATGAGTCTGTCCCTTCTCAAGCAGCAGGTTTAAACATGCCCAGATCTAGGATTGATAGATGTGTGCTGCTGTTTCATATACACCAAGGTGACCCCATTCACTCAGCCTGCCATAGCAGTGATTCTTGAATAAATGTCCCCAGCTGAGAAAGAAGTACAAAAAGTGATTCTAACAAGCTAGACTCATCATCAGAATCAACATCCCTGAGCTCCAATGACTGAACCAAGCCAGGCTGGCCCTATGTGGCCCAGGACTTCATCAGTCCCATTCCGTGCAGCAACAAATGGAAGTTTCCTTCACAAAGCCCTGCTGATTCTCATGGAAATAGGCACTCCAATATAAATACTGGCTGTGCAGCTAATAAAGCAACTATCAGTTATCCATGAAGGTCATTATTATTGGCTGCAAGTAGGGGAAAGGACCAAGAATAAAGCAAATAAATCCAGGAGAAGACAAATTTAACACTCCAGAAGAAATATGAGCAGAATGGGTATTGTTAAACTATTTGATCATTTAACTAGGAAAGAGTTGAATGCGAGATTAGTGAAATTTGAAAAGTGATATATTTATAATTCAAAAGGTTCTTTTTTTGTTTCCAACAGAATGGACACCAGCACAGAATCCAAATCTTTCCATTTAAATACAAATTAGAGAATATCTTTAAAAAAAGAAAAACAGTGTTACCTTCAGGCTGAATCACTGTCCTCTCTCTAATAATACCTGTAGTTGTGAGATGTGGGGCTTTTTAATGCTATATAGTTATCAACTTGTGAAATATCTAATTCTGTTATTTACTATAGTTTTTAGAAATTTAATGCTCTAATAAATTTCTGGCACTGTAAGTCTTTCATAGGTAAGTTTAAATATAAATACATAGCCCAATCTCTGCCACCACTTCCATATTCAAAAACAGTAATAATAGGCCAACCAAGCTTGGAGGCTGAGTGGAAAAAGGATACCCTCATTATTATTCCTAGGGCACAACTGCAATTTTCAGTCAAAAAGTCCCTGAAGCCTATAAAAAAGGGATAAGGTGCCTTGAAACAGGTTTTGACTATATTTATCCCATTTACAAAGAACTCAATAAAAAATCAAACAAACTCACTTTAATATAATGACTTTTTAATTAGTCAGTTTGGTATTACCTAGGTACAAACTATGTAGACGATAAAATGTCAAAGGAATTTTTTTTCTTGCCCAAAATTCTGTGCTCTTTACTCCTTGGTGGTTACCAATTTCAGCAGACAAACTCTTAACCCAAGGATCCTCATTGGTTAAGGAATAAATCTTACCATCTAAACCAATCTCTGCAGCCTCATGCCCCACACGTACCCTTACAAATCCCTCCTCATTCACTATGATCCTGCCTCACTAGACCACTTGGTGTTTCTCAAACATGCCAGACTCTTTCACAGCCCCCATATGTTATTCTCCACACCTGAAATGTCTTCTTCTTGTGCTGTATTATAGTCAAATCCTAATCAGACCCAGTACCAGTTACTCAACACAATCTTCTTGAACAAATAACACTCTGCTCCCCATCCCCAAAGACTTTGTTCAGATAGGTACCTTAGCAATCGCCACAGAACAATGTGCTCCCTAAAGACAGGAATCATTCTTTAGCCATCATTCTACCCTGATTGTCTAGTCTAGCACTGTGTTAGTTATCCATTGCTACAAAACAAAGTACCCCAAAACTTAGTGGTTT
The DNA here is from genome assembly GCA_963575035.1 of Avahi laniger. Taxonomy (NCBI): domain Eukaryota; kingdom Metazoa; phylum Chordata; class Mammalia; order Primates; family Indriidae; genus Avahi; species Avahi laniger. The sequence continues at coordinate 13,118 of CAUYSK010062140.1, read as the reverse complement.
AAAGCACCGTTTATTTCAGGAATCCAGGCCTGGCTTAGCTAGGTCTAAGCCTTCCAGTTCTGGATCTCTCACAGGCTGTAACTAAGGTGTTGGCAGGGGCAGTGGTCTCATCTGAAGGCTCATCTGGGGTTGGATCTGCTTCCAAGCTTACCCCAGTAGTTGTCGGCAGGGTTCAGTTCCGCATGAGCTATCGTCCCCCTCAGCTTCTTGCCACCCGAATCTCTTCATAGGACAGCTCACAACACAGCAGCTGTTTTCATCAGAGCAAGCAAGTGTGAAGGCCACAAAGTGCCAGCAAGAGAGAGAGTTCTAGCAGAAGTTGCAGCCTTTTGCCTGGCAGCGACACCCTATGTCTTATGCCATATTCTATTTGTTAGAAGTGAGTCAGTTGGCCCAGCCCATACTCACGGGGAGGCTATTACACAGGGACGTGAATACCAGGAGTTTGGATCGCTGGGAACTGTGTCAGAAGCTTCCTCCCACAAATGCCTCACACGGTAAGCATTCAGCAAGGGTTTATTTATGAAAGTCGAAAAGAAATGTGACATTTTCTTCAAATATCTTTAGTTGTATGATCAATTCTATAAACTTTAAGCTTATGTGATAATAGAAATTATGCAAAGCCTATGTTCAGAAATGCATTTTCAAAATAAGCACTTGAATGAAAAGAATTGAGTTGGGGGGGGGGGAAGATTTTTCCATTCTACCCAAATCATCTCAACCATAAAATCTGAATCAAAACTTTTAAGGATCCTGATGTCTGTGACTTATTATCCAAAGGTTCAGAGAAAAAAAGTGGGTAAATAAATAAGAAAGATACAGAACATGTGGCAAGATAATAACAACTGGTTAATCTAAATAAAGGATATATAAATGCTTATCACTTAATTTTTTCAACTTCTCTGTAGGTTTTGACATTTTTAAAAATAAAAACCTGCAGGAAGTAGATTTTAAAGAACTGTTCTACACAGCTCACTCATAAACTAATAATATCATCTCAAAGTCATGTGAATATGTAATTTAATAAGTAACACTAGCTGCTGTAACTAACAAAGCCAACAGCTCAATGGCTTCACATGGTAAGTGCTTGTTTCTCATTCTTGTCATCAGCGTAGAACAGATCTCCTAAATGACTCTCATTCACTCAGTACAAATTGTCATCTCCAACATACCCCAGAAAGAAAAGAATGTATGTGGATGATTGTAAAGGGGTTTTATGTCCAGACTAAAAATGGCATTCATCACTTGCCATTATGTCTCATTGACTAGAAACTATTTAAATGGCCCCAAACTAAACTGCAAGCAAGGCTGGGAAATAGGTTCTTTTTATGTCCAGGGAAAAGAAGTCGGACTGGTAAATATCCAGCTAGTCTCTGACAGAAGAGTGCTGTCACTCTAGTTTCTTTTCTTGTAGATGAATAACTAAACCTTCTTTTAAGAAAGATTACACCATGAACAAGTTCCTAACAGTAGCTAAAATGCAGGTGCCCTGGCTCTCCAGTTAGAAATTTGACAATGATTTCCACATACTTGTTTTCTTAAGCACCAAGCTGGTAGTTTTAATTAAGTAAGTTGTATCAGGTTCTCAAGGAACGACATTCAGCCAGCTACAATTAGGCCTAAGCAGCATCACTGTCTTTAGGTAAAGACAGGTATGTTGGCATCTTAGGAGGTTGAAGTCCGTCTGATTCAGCATTTCTTCACTCAGGCCTGATAAGGTGGAGTTGTTTTAACAGCCTAGCTCGGAAGCAAATCTTTCATGCTTATATTGCCTGAATCTGTTTAGCAAAACCAAAATAGAATTCAATCTCTATTTATGAGAATGGTAACCACCATTTGCATTCAGGATCCAAACTTTCTCTTGTTTATACCAGAGACTCCTGCAGACCAGGGAGCAGGGTGGAGGGGAATAGAAAGATGGGGGTGGGGGAGGCAGGCAGTAGAAGAATAATTAGAAGACCAATCCAAATTTATACTGGTTTGTTAGCTGAAGGGTTGTCACTTCAGTCCAGATGCTTTTAAAAGATTCAAAAAACACAGAATTCTCATATAAGAAAAAAGTGTGAAAGTATCATGCTATGTCTTTTTATATGCTTACAATAGAAATATGCAAAGCAAAAAAAATATGTATGAGTCTGTAGTGTGTGTGTGTGTGTGTGTGTGTGTGTGTAACAGAAGTCTTGTCTGATAATATTGAACAGATTGGTATAAAAAAGAAGGGCCTATATATAACCACTCCACCTTATGGATGGTCTGCATTAGCACAGCAAGAGAAAAGGAATCATGCGTCTCCATCATGAATAATGAACGCAGCATATTGAGCAATGCAATCTCCCTTTCACGGTTAGTATTCTCCCTCACCAATAGAAGTATCAACGAAAACAACTCTAAGACTTAAGAAACACATATTTTGTTACACATGGAGAATTGGAGGCCAAGGCTATATGCTTGTACCTCCGTTACATCACAGTTGCAAGACAGAAGAGTTCAGCAGATAGACAACTATAATGCCAGCAGAATCACTGCATTATATTAGAGTATAAATTCTTCATGAACATCTAGATAGGATGCCTTGGTTTCAGTGGTTGAACTCTAAGAGGGTTTCAAAGATCAAAAGGCAATAATTTCTTATACATTTTTCTATTAAAAGCATAAACCGGGACTATTTTGCTATAATTCAGCAATTTTTTAATTTACTAGAAGAACAAAGAAAAAGTTATATTTCTGTTTGGATCTGATTATACTTATACACATCCCATCTATGTCTAGTTGCGTGGGAAGGCAGGTGCACAATTTAAAAGACCTAAGACCCCGAGTCACTGGCAACAAGACTACTTTACCGACCATAGTAAATCGTGCCTAATAGTTGTGCCCCTAATAGTTCTCCCGTAATTATGAAAAGCTTCATTTTTTCCATTCATTACAATAGAGTTTTGCAAATCCATAAATCCCCTGAAATTGTACACAAAAATGTACAATTTTTTATGGGCTTGTGACATTTTCCTGGGGAGTATGTCTAGAGCTCTCAGTGGATTCCAAAACAAATCCTTGAGTACAGTAAAACTAAAGCACAGGATGCTTATTTGGCTAATAAGCTCTTCGAATGCAAATTGCCCTTGGAAGATTAGTGATGCCTTTTATACAAACAGTTCTCAAAGGCTGGTCAGCCTGTGATCAGTGCATGCAAAAATTTTTACCAATCTGAAGCCTCCTTCTTAGAGACATTTCTGATGACTCCAGATTGGGTGAATGGTGGCACTCCGGTGGCACAGACTCACCTGGCAGTAGATGCTTCAGGGTACTTGCTCTGTAGTCTCTTTCCAGAAAATCTGCTAACCAGACACCCTGCTCACAGCTTAATTTCTCAGGTTTCTCACCAGCCCTGCAAAAAGAAGTTGTGGAAAAGCAATGGACCACTCGAGGGCTGTAAGTTCTGAGCTTCTCTGTTCATCTAGAACATTTCAGATTGAGTAAACAAGGTAAAAAACAGAGTTTATATTTTTATCAAGTTCTTCCATGTGAAATTTGATAACTGACAATGACTACACTGGAAAAAAAAGCTCCAGATCATGTCAGACACTCTTGACTTCTTGATGTAGATTGTTCAGTTGACAATTTTTCATGCAAAATTGTAAAATAAAACTGAATGATGTAATTTTATTGAATTCAATCTTTTAAAAATATATACTATCTTTTAAAAAATGTGTCAGCATAAATTTTCCAACTGTCTCCCATTAGGCTAAACTACCTTTTATTGTAATATTACATCTATTCTAATTTGCAGGTGTTAAGCTATCCTTTATTTTATAAAATTATGGTGATAGAAGATGAATACAAAAGATGGCAATCCAAAACTTTCAAAATTTTCCTTATTCATAAAATCCAAAAGCCTAGCACTGATTTATAACATAATGTGAATTAGCTTATCAACTTGATTTCTGACTCAGAGAAAGCTGGATGCTCCATAGTAGAAAGGATGAAGGCAATGGAAGAAAGGATGGAGAGAAGTAGAGATGTTTTGAAGTTTGAGAACGCCGTGTCTCAGTTCATTTCTACTGTTATAACAAAATGTCTGAGACTAGTAATTTACAAAAAACAGAAATTTATTTCTCCCAGTTTTGGAGACTGGGAAGTCCAAGATCATGCCACTGGCATCTGGTGTGGACCTTCTTTTTTTCCTTTTCTTTTTTTTTTAATTTCAGAATATTATGCGGGTACAAATGTTTAGGTTATATGTATTGCTTTTGCCCCCCCAGAGTCAGACCTACAAGTGTGCCCATACCCCAGACAGTGTGCCCTGCACCCATTAAGTGTGAATATACCTATCACCTCCTTCCCCCTCCCACATGCCTGACACCCAGTGAATGTTACTACCATATGTGCACAAAGGTGTGGATCAATTAGGACCAATTTGATGGTGAACATGTGGTGCTTCTTTTTTCATTCTTGTGATACTTCACTTAGTAGAATGGGTTCCAGATCCATCCAGGATAATACAAGAGGTGCTAGATCACCACTGTTTTGTGTGGCTGAGTAGTATTCCATGGTGTGGGTGTGTGTGTATATATGTGTATATATATACACACACACACCACATTTTATTAATCCATTCATGTATTGATGGGCACTTAGGTTGTTTCCACATCTCTGCAGTTGTGAATTGTGCTGCAAGAAACATTTGAGTGCAGGTCTTTTACTACATCATATTTTGAAATAATAAAAAAAGAAAATATACAGATAGAGCTTCAGGGAATGAAATTAACAACTAACTTCCTGGTTTCATCAGTTTTTTCCTACCTATATTTTTCCATCATTCCTAAAATATGTATTTCCATCATTTTTAAAACATGTATTTGATTAGTTGTGTTTTTAATCAGTTTCGTATCTTCTTTGGATCAAGACTGAAATGCAAAAGTAAACAAGCAAACACAGGAAAATAAAGAATAAAGTTTTATGTTGACTTGTAGAAAAAAAAGACTACACTTATTTAAGTGGAAAATATATCTTTAAATTTATAAAAGTCCTGGCAGAAGCCTGGATTTTTTTTTAAAGAATTGTAACCATAAGTCTGGAAAGTGACTGCTCACATGGTGGCCTGCTGTTGAAATCTCTCCGGGCCACTTGGTGCCTTTGGTTTACAACAAAGAAAGGCTCATTCTGCAGCTCTATAAAAGGATCTTCTAATAAAAAAGCTACTTACCTGTCTCAAAGGAATATGGAAGGATGAATTAGATAATACCCTCAAAAGATACTTTTAAGTGATACCATGGAAATGGACGATGCTATCACTATTGTGACTTTGTCATAGACAGGTAGTGTTACTTGTTTTTCTTGGAAAAGCTAATTTTGCATGCAAAAAAAAAAGGCAAAAAGCAAATATACTTAAAGCAGCCAATTTGGAGACTTAAAAATGCATTGTGACTACATGGACTTTTCCTTTTTATAGTTCCCTCCTCCTTTCCTCCCCTCCAAGGTCAAGCAACCCCACGCAGCCCGAAGTTTCCGAAGTCAAGGGTCGGGAGAAGAAGAAAGGTAGGCAACAGCAACAGATAAGCAGAAAACAGCAGAGAACAAAATTACAGAAACTTATCACAGGAGGACACTTTTGAGAGCAGGTAATTCGAAACCTTTGCTTTACTAATAGAAGAAAGACTTAGATCAGGAGAGGTTAAACGACCTCCCAAACATTACATGGAGAGTTAAGAAACTGTCATGGTAGTTCTTAAACATAAGAAAACATCCAGAAGGAGACAAAAACATCTCCAATGCCATTTCAGCATCTCCATAGTCCCAGAATCCGCCTCATTCTCAAGTTCACACCTGAGACACCACAGCATGAGAGTTAAGAGTTAGGACCCTTGAGTCTAGTGATCTGGGTTCATTGCTGACCCCACTACACTGCCTAGTGGGGTAACCTTGGACAAATAATTTCTCCAAGCTTAATTTCCCTAGGCTGTAAAAGTGGATATTAGCAGCACCTACTCACCATAGGGTTGTCGAGAGGATTAAATGAGACCACACAGACAGTGTTCAGCACAGTGTCTAATGATAATTGTTGCTTTTAATGTCCCCAGATAACAAAATTAAATGAGAATTAGATGAGAAAATGCACATAAAGTGTCCATCACAATACCTGACATCGTAATAAGTGCTCAGCAAATATTGGGAAGTATTACTTCATACGCCCACACAAGTATTCATTTAACAAGTATTTGTTGAGTTTTTACTAAGTGCCAGAAACTATGCTCTGCCTTGGAGGTTCCATTCCCTGAGCTCAACTTTGCTTACATTCAAATGGAAGATCCAGATATGCAATCGAATAAATGTTCTACATCAGGGTGGGCAAACTAAGCCCACATGCCAAATCCATACCTATTTTTGTATGGCCCATGAGCTAAAAATGGTTTTTTCATTTTTAAATGTTTGGGGAAAAGATTAAATAAAAAAGAATACTTCACGACACTTCAAGAGTATATGAAATCCAAATCTCAGTGTCCATAATTAAATTTCACTGGAGCACAGCCACGCTGATTCATTTACATATTGTCTGTGAGAGCTTACGCCCCGTAGCAGCCAAGTTGAATAGTTGCAACAGGACCATATGGCCACTAAAACCTCAAATGTTTACTATCTGGCCCTTTACAGAATAATTTGCCACCCCCTGCCCTATGTCTCGGTAAATACTACAATGCAGATGTACACTGAGGGGTGCTGTAGAAGCACAAGGTAGGGGATGGGGCACTTGCTTGGGAACCTGTGGGAACTTCACTAATAAGCTGAGTCTTTCAGGATGAGTAGAAGTTTATCAGGTGGAAAAGGGGATGTGGATGTGTAAAAGCCCAGAATCATGGCAGAGCAAAGGAGGGTCCAGGAAAATAACAAGACACTGAGTGCTTTTTCAAACAAGCCCCGCTGGGATATTGTCCTAGCAACATCCATAAATGCCATCACATGTGTTCTAACGCAGGAACACAATAGATTTGCAACTGTCTACTAATCTCCAGAACTTTGTCTTAATGCCAGAACAATTATCTTCTCTCGGAAAACACCCACAGTACTTTCGATCCCTCTGAGGTTTTCAAGTTTCTGATGGAAATAAGATTTAATGGCCTCATTATGAATATGCTTCCTCCTTATATGCACGACCAGTCTCATTGGCATGTGTCACGGGATCAATCTGTAACTGTTACTGGCTCTTATTGCAGGTATTGAAACTAGACTTGGCCACAGAGTTTTAAGGAACACTGAGACATGCACTCCATGGATAAAAAGGAGCAGAGAAAAAAAAAAAATAAACAAGAGAAGGATAAGACTTGGCAGATAGCACCAAAATGGTACCTGGGAACATGGGAACAGCTGGCAAACGGATATGAAAGTCTTCTGATCTCTAGCCTAGAAGATGAGCGGCACTGACAATTGGAGACATACCTGAAATGTAGGATGTGGAGAAGCAGCAAATGGCAAGTGCCTAAGTGACATCGGTCATCGCAGCCTGTGACAAAGCACTGGCTTCACTTGGTCAGTGGAATGCCCTCCTCTTGTAAACTCAGAGGCTACCGTAAACTTGAAGTCACATGATAGAAACTAAAAAAGACCAAATCCAAGTGCAAAATACATGCACGCATACACAAGCACCACTTTGCCTTCTCCTCTCTGACTTGGAAGGGCCAGTTACGCCCAGGGCAGCTCAGTCCTTCCGCTTCCACACAAGGCACAGCAGCTCACCCCAGCTCTGCCAGGCACCCCTCGCGCAGCCCTGGGCGTTACTTCTTTCTTCCAGCCGGTGATCATTCATCCGACAACACAATGATTGAGCTCCTTTGTGAAGCAAGCACTGTGCTGAGTTCTGGTGCTACTGCGGGGGACAAGACAGAAACCATCGCCGTTCTCGTGGAGCTCCCTGCGCAGCAAGAGAGACAGACGTGATGGTCAATGAACTGAATCTCTGGAATGATACAGTCAAGCGGCCTAACAGAGCCAGGCTGGGCAGTGGTCTACAGTGAGGGCGGAAGGAGAATGGGCAGCTCCCCTCTGTGGACAGTGCCTTAGAGGCCCCTAAGCAGCATGATTGGTGTCTTATTCTTTGGTAGTATTTAGAAATCGGATCTGCCTTTCCCTTACAGCCATGAGTGCAGAAAGTGCCAGGGAGACAAATCCAAGTCACATGCAGCATGCAGTACTCAGAGCATCTCCACCTGTTCCTGCGTTAATCTCTTCATGTCTGGCTCTCTTAAGGTGGGTGCTTTCCCTTAATTCTCTCCTTAGTGCCCGTGCAGAAAGACTTCACTGGACGTCCCCACCGGGTCGGCAGAGATGCCCAGACATGTCTGCATCGCAGCAGGGGATATCACCTGTGTGCTTTCCCAGAAAGCTACGCAACCCCTGAGAAAAGATTAATACACTTCAATATGTCCAGTCTTTGGTTTATTAGCTGTGTTGGACACGCCTGTACCATGCTTGGAAGCAAACCGGTATCCCAGCTATGGGCTTATACAAATATCACTTACTAAGTGACCCTGGATGCAAAGAAATAGTGTGGTTTGGATTGCTGGGATAAATATTGAATCCATACTGCATATTTATCATCTCCCAAATATTCACGCCATAAATCAAGCTCTAGCACCTCATACAAATGCTTTCAGGTACAAAGTACCTCATTGTTATATTCTTCACCCACCAGCAGTGTATTTTCTTAAACACGGAGCCAAAGGCAGCAAACCATTCAACTTAATAGGAAAGTGCTCTTAGTGCAACAAGTATTCCCCATGCTGCCAAACTCCAATAAAATCAGAGGGAAAATATACTTTCTTTGCCCTCAGTAAGAAGAATGTGCATACATTTGAAAACAGCTAAGGGCCGTGCTTATAGCCTCTGTCACAATAACAATCAAACTAACTACCTGCTCTTTGTAAAGAATGACTACAAACAAATCTCCTTAAATCAAAGTGAGTAGTATTATTATTTTAATATTTATATGTGTGTCAAAAGTATAGATCACCTTATACCATAAATAAGATTATACCAAACAAACAGTAAAGTCTCTGCCCTAAGAACCTTTACAATCAAAAGTATAAATAAAACAAGGAAAACTGCAGAGGAAGCCCTGAGTAAGAAATGGGATCTGGAGGCGGAATGCTTCAGACCATCTGTGGACTGTCTCAGGTTTCCAGAAAGCAAAAGGAGAGGCTGTTGTAGAAATCAAAACAAAGAAGAGTATAAGACAGTGAGCAGTTAGAAAGTGAAGTGTTTCTCTCCTCCTGGGTTTCCATCACTGGGGATAATGTTCAACAGAAACTCCTTCACACAGTAACCCAAAGTGATTACAGCAGAGGAGAATGGATTTCAGGTGGCAGTTGAGAGCATGGTCTCCGAGATAAGATCAGGATAGAACCATGGCCCCTGAGAGGTGTGTGATTGAGATCAAGGTCCTTAATCACCTCTGTAAGCCTCAGTTCCTCATCTGTAGGATGGGATAACAATCATATAGTACTTACACCCACAAAGTTTCAGGAAGATTAAATATAATAATGAAGAAAATACAGTACCTGACATGCAAAAAAAGTTATGAATAAATCTACCGAACAAGTTATGAATAAATCTACCATTTTTGAAAAATAAACATGTTTGTCCTCATGTTGAAGAAAAAGGGAAGCGGTAGAATGATGTATGAGGAAGGGCAGGGCATTCGAAAGGCCTTGGTTTGGGTGTCAGCACAGGCCAAGTCATCTAACCACATCGGGGTCTACTTCTTCATACAAAACAAAGATGTTGGACTAAACTATGTCAGACTAAACCTAAAGTTTCCTCGCATTCTTAAAATAATTCCAGGACTCTGAGTTTAGAAACAGTTAAGTTCCTACATAAATCACATTTCTTGCCAAAATGCCAAGCACCATATGGGTTCATTTGCTCTCTGTAAGCTGGATTCAGTGATGCCATAAATCAAATTGTTTCTCCTATGACATAGTTGACAAATTTAGACTAGAGTGTGGGTGTTTGTCCTGTTCCATGACAAAAGCTGCAAGAAAGGGTCAATCCCTTTCTTACAGTTCAACATTAGTCCCAACAAGCCCAGGGTCCCTTTATTCTAAAGGTCACCTGAGTTTGGCACTTTTTCAGGGGAGAAATGTCATCATGACCATATACCTCTGGATAAATGCCTCAAGACCTGGAATTATGGAAATAGATCCAGGCTGCTTTATGAAGTTTACCTAAATCTGATACCACTCAAATAGAAAATGCAATGCGTACACTAAACAATATTAATAAAAATGATGTTGGAAGTGTATGAGTAATTACAGTAAAAGGAATCATGGAAATGTATCTTTTCTAGGAAAATATCTAGTGATGAGTGACTGCCAAAGCCCAGGGTTGTGGTTCTGAGTGGCACACATGTAATTTCAAAATATCTCTTCACTCATATTTCTCATAACCATTGATGTAATAGTCTTGCTCTTTTGATAAGAGCTAGATATCATTTCATTTCCTTAGTGTTTCACAAGCATTTAGAAATCCTGTAACAAAGGGTGATGTGAAACGGATGTATGAGATTTATCTAAACTCCAGTTGTGTTTAGCAATAAGACCGCTTCTGGAAATCCCCTTTGTATTAGATCACACATGATATATTTATGAAACAATATACAGTAGCCACAATAACGATGGTGAGTGATTACTTAAGCTGCAGGTATTAATGTTGTCCTCGTCTTCCTTTCCTCTGGCTATTTGAGTCCCCTTTGAACATAGCTTATTTCTAAGGAATTAACATCCTTTTGACTGAACGTGCTGCTTCTCTCCATATAAATTAAATTTTCTAACAGTCGAAGCCAGCACACCAACCAGTAGAAGACCAACTCTGCATGTCTTCATTGTGCTTGTAATAATACATGTTGATTTTGTTCAGTCTCAGTTACTGATGAGTGGCTCCAATTTTTGAGATATAACACAGAAAATAAAAAATAGTTCTATTACAGTGTTTAATCACAGTGACAGGCTGGTTGGATGGCACGGTATTGGTAAAAGAACACAGTTTTAATTCAGAAAACCTGGGTCTTCGTACTGGCTCCTCCACTGATAAGACCCCGTCTACTCATCTGTAAAATGAGAGATAGAACATTCACCTCATAGGACTATTACGAGGATTAAATAAAATAATTTAGATCAATAGACGAGTGCTATGCAAATATTAGCTGTGATTCTATAATCTAATCAAGGCCACCTGAACTCCTCTGTGGAAAGAGGTGGAATGACTCAATGGATGGGGATGACAGATGAGAGCAAAATATGGAACTTATTAATAATAATTCCTAATACATATATAATATTTTATTATTATAAACTAAACTTTAAAAGTCATGGGGTCTCCAGACAGACAGTGGAGTGGTGGTTTCCAGGGGCTGGGGGGATGTGGGAGTGAGGAAATGGGGAGTTATGGTTTAATGGGTAGAGTTTTAGTTTTATAAGAAGAACAGTTATGGAGATGAGTGGTGGTGATGGTTGTACAACATTGGGAGTGTGTTTACTACCACTGAACTGCACACTTAAAAATTGTTGGGATGGTATATTCTATGTTATGTGTATTTTAACACGGTAGAAAATAAGGGGAAAAAATTCATGGGGTCTCTGCATACAGTTGTACAGTTTGTGGCCTGTGCCGGGGCATCCCTCCAGCCAAGGGGACGAGTGGGGACATCCAGCCTGCGCTCCACTCACAGGAACCATGTCCTGGCAGAGGACTCTGTCTGCCTAGAGAGGTAGGGGCATCTTTTTCTAATTTACGCAAAGCTCTCTTATGGACTAGCTGCGAGTCTGATGAGAATTATTGCATTAAATCTTCAGACAATTCCAAAGGTATTATTGCCCCACTCTTAAGAATTAGAAAACTAAGACTTGAAAAACTGAAATGAATTGTCCACAGGATTAAGGCATGAATCAAGGTATTCTGACACCTAGACCAATGCAATGTCTAGCACACAACAAACCTAAGAGCAAAGGAATCCCAAATAAGTGTTGAACGGATTGATTGATATAAAGCCGGGCAAGACATGGCAAAGACTCAACTACAGAAGTTAAACTTCATAATCCTCTTATTTCCATCAACAGATCCTGACTCCGCAAAAGGGAGAGGTTATGTCAAGAACCTAGAACACAAATCTGGGACAGACAGACCTAATTTCTAGCACACACAACACAATAACACACAATTCCATCCATGAAAAAGTTTTTAATACAAGAAGTAAAATAGATATATAGTAAATAAACACCGTGAAATGTTAATAGGAGCCATGATAGAAAGACCATACCATACAAGTGTGTTTTCCACTTTGAATCTCCAGACCGATGGAGGACTCAGATACATGCTCTCAAGATGGGGCGGGCTGGGGCCTCAGACCTCACAGGCGTTGGAAGTTGGAAGGGTGGCCCTGAGGAATGTGCTTACGAACTCTTTGTGGTGAGTCTGTCAGAGCATACTGGTTGACATGGGTGGCCAAGGGAGGGGCAGGCAGCTACAGCATCTACATCCTGCAGGTGGAGATGAGCAAACTTCCATGGGATGAAAGTTGAAAGTTGAACAGAGCAGATCAAAGCCCGTAAACTGGAGAAATGTGTATCAATGATCCATTAATAGAGGCAAATTATCAGGGATCCAGAAAGGATGAGAACAAGGACCAGGATGTAAGTCAGAGGAAAGTCGGAACAAGTAACAGAAAAAGGAGTAGATCATGTGCTGTTAAATACACTGTACTCTTATTGTGGATGAACTAGTTTCACTTAAAAAACCAAGGGCACTTTTTGATAAAGGCCAGTCTCACTGGAGATAAGTGATATCTCATTGTGGTTTTGATTTGCATTTCCCTGATGATTAGAGATGTTGAGCATTTTTTCATATGTTTTTTGGCCATTATTCTGTCTTCTTTTGAAAAGTCTGTTCATGTCCTTTGCCCACTTTTTGATAGGGTTGTTTGATTTTTTCTTGTTGATTTTCCTGAGTTCTAAGTAAATTCTAGTTATCAGCCCTTTATCGGATTTGTAGCATGCAAAAATTTTCTCTCATTCTGTAGGTTGTCTGTTTGCTCTTGTGACAGTTTCTTTGGCTGTGCAGAAGCTTTTTAATTTGAT
>CAUYSK010062139.1:0-16347 GCA_963575035.1 Avahi laniger | reverse complement strand
AATACCTCTCTTCAGTCTTACACTTCATCCTGATCCCCCCATGATGTCTGGGTGCTTGACTCTGGAGTCTCTCCAGTTCATCTTCTCTAGTTCGATCTCCCTTTTTTCTGCCGGTTGGGGAAAGTGTGCTGCACAGAGTCGGGCAGGGCACTTGGCAACCTGCCTGTTCTCAAGACAGACTTTCAAAGAAGCTCCTGACTTTTAGCCCCACACTTCCGCCCTGTCCCACACACCCCTTTATCCATATTTGATGTTTCCTACTCTAGAGTCTTTCTGGAGTTTTGTTGCACTGAAACTTTGACTTATTCCAAATCATTTGCCATTCTTTCATTCATTTTTCTGTTAAGAACAGGTTAAAATCTTTGATCTGCTCTTGTCTTCGTCCCTGTTATGTTTGTCTTTGCAGGTCTACCCTTTAAAAAACTTCTTTACTAACACTTTAGTAAGTTATAAAAAGGGAGAAGAGGAAACCCATGTGTTGAAACAACCATTTTCCAATATCCATTTTTGAAGTGATATTTATTTCTTTAAAAAAGTTTAGCAATATTTACTGATAAGATATTTACTAATAATTGTTCCTTCGTTATGTATGAAATCCCACCATCCAGTGTTAAAATACGGTGTCATATTTAGAAGCTATTACTTGAAGGGGTCTTCTTGTCCCAACTCCAATGAAGGGCAGGATCTGTCTTCCTTGAATGATGGATCTCCATACTCTGTTAGTATCCCTCCAATGAGAGAGCTCATTACTTTGAGTTTCCAAAAGTGTTGCTGTTTTTAACAGTAAAGCCAAACTTTATTTTTCCAATAAAATATTGAGAAAGCCAATATTTAAAAACATCCACCATGCATGGAAGATGAAAAAACCAGGTGCCAGCTTGCTCAGCCTGTGCCTCACCTCCTTCTCCTGCCCTTGAGCCACATTCACAGAACACCAGGAGCAAGTTTTAAACCCTCAGAGCTGGCAATGCCTTTGTTGACTTGTGTGTTTCTCAGATAGAGCTTTATACTGCTGCCAGCAGCTAATAAACAAAGTTCCTGCCATGGATGCATTTTCCTTTCAATGCTCTGGCAGAAAGGTGACTTCAGGATTAGGATTATTTTTCCAACTACCTTCCTTAAATTGCCCATTTATTTCTGAATGTTGGAGGTGAGACACACTCTGTTCTTGCTGGAACAAGGAGATCTAAATTTCACATCTCTCCCATAGGAATGCACCATTCATGAATCCTTAAAACACCAAAATCCTGGTATAAAGTTGTGTCTTGCTGGAAACTCTGGAGTCTGAACTGTTAAAGCAATTTTATTTTAGCAGTTCTTGAACTATTAATGGGTCTGAATTGTTTAAAATAAAATTACAGAAATGAATTTCATGTAGTGTGAGACATTCTTGAAACATACATATAATAAATACATATTTATATATTTAAAAATAATATTTATACTTAATTCTATTTAAAAATAATATATGTATATAATCTTTATTTTTGATGGATTTTGTTTTCTAGGTCAGTTTTTGCTTCACAGCAAAATTGAGGGATAAGTACAGAAAGTTTCCATATAACCCCTACCCCTACCCATGCACAACCTCCCGACTGTGGACGTTGTGCACCACAGTGTTTCATTTAGTAGAACTGATGAGCATTCATTACCAGCCAAAGTCCATAGTGTGCATTATGGTTCACTCTTGGTGCTGTACATTCTATGAGTTTGGACAAACGTATAGTGATATTTACCCACCAGTGTAGCCTAATAGAGAATATATCGCTGCCCTAACAATACCCTGCCCTCTGCCTATTCATCCTTCCCTCCCCCTAATCCCTGATAACCAGTGATCTTTTTACTGTCTCCCTAATTTTGCCTTTTTAAGAATATCTTGTAGTTGGAATCATACAGTATGTTGCCTTCTCAGGTTGGCATGTTTCCCTTCATAATATACATTTGAGAGTCCCCACGTCTTTTCATGGCTTGATAGTGCATTTCTTTTTTAGCACTGAATAATAGTACATTGTCTGAATGTACCACATTTGAACCGTATACTTTTGTGTCTATAGGTGCCAAACGTTCAGAAAAATCATATATTCTATATATCATCCTTCCTATTCTTATTTTGATCATCGTGGGATCCATTTGGTTTTTGAAATTCAGTGGCTGCAGGTATTGACTGATGAATATTTTTTCTTCTTCAGCTTTCTTGGGCTACAAAAGAGTCAGAAATAAGGAATTGACTGATCGGGCAATTAGAATGTTAACATCAAATCTCCCATAATCAAAAAAGTATCCTGAAGGTGTTAGACTTAGACTACTTTGCATGGTGAGAGGGATTTGGCTGGGCTGCTCAGGCATGCAAGTGTGGTGAATTAGGCCATTTAGGGCAGGATCTTGGGAGATAAATTATTTTATTTGGGAAAGTAATTAATGTTCCTTTCATGCACCAAAGAGGAGGTGTCACATACTGCATCAAGCTCCTATTGCATAATTTTACTTCCTTTTCCTAAATCCAGAATTTTCTTATTTAGGTGTATTAACCACAAACGGTATTTTTCCCTCATTTATGGTAGTCCCTTTCCAGTTTATTATGGCTTCTATGAAAATGAACCACAATTATCAATAGTATAATGTTTTTTTTCCATTTTCGATCTCAACAATGATGCTTTCTCCATTCACTCCAGCTTATTTTATTTTTCTAGAAAATGTAAATTGAATAAAACAGAAGCTACTCCAGTTGTTGAGGAGGTAAGACAAGATAAAAAGGAATATTTACAAACTTTTAAGCCACATATCTTCAAAATCTAGTGACACAATTTGTAATTTGTATCAATATTAATGTTTCAGTTGAAAAACTAAAACAAGTCTGATTCTATAATGCCAGCAGGTGTAATTATTTTGTTTATTATCTATGAAGTACTGTTTATATATCACCCTAAGACTGTAATGTTGGGAAAAACTGAATTGGTGTTTCCTCTCACATGAAAGCATCTCTAATTGCTCACTTCCCTTTTTCAATACCATCATCATTTCCCTCTTACCAAAGCTTAAAACATATCCTGCTCCTTAATCTCTTATAACCAACTAAATCTTCAACTAAATCTTCAACTCTTTCGTCTGAAATTTTTTCATATCTCTACATTCATCTCCGTTTCTACTTTTACCCAACCATCATCTTACTCAGACTTAAGTAATCAACAAATAGTTTTTTGATAAAATATTAGAATAAAGCCTTGCTCTTGGGTTCGTACAAGCTGAAGGACACAAATATAAGCACTCTTGGGCACCTGTTAGAAAAATGCAGGTAGTTTCTATAATAATTTTTATGAACTGAATTTGAGTTTGAGTTCTTTCTTAGGATGAAATGCAACCTTATGCTAGCTACACAGAGAAGAATAATCCACTCTATGATACTACAATCAAGATGAAGACGTCTCAGGAATTACAAAATGAAGTTGATTGCACAGCCCTCCACACTTTATAAGTGACTGGAATCCAGCATGAAGAAAAATGAGTCAAGATACATTATTATAATTAATGTTTTGATTTTCTTACAGTTCTAGAAAAGAAGACTTATTTTGAATTTAGTTTTGTAAAGATTCTTAGAAGGCAAAGACATTTCAGTGGATTTACATTCATGTCCTAATATAACTGGAATTTTAGGTTCTTAGCTGCTACTAGCAGTTCTCTGAAGAACTGATGTTATTATGACAAAGAAAACACATACTCGTGATAAAATATTCAAGTTGTATAGTACAGTAAATAATGAAAACTGACTTTCCTGAAGAAATAATTGCAGAAAAAACAATCATCAATTTTTTATATATTGTTCAGAAAATTTTTATGTACATATGACTTGTCTGTATGTCTATGGTATATGTGTACATTTATATATCTATTTACATATACACACATATCTTTGTCAAGAAACCAATGGGAGCGTACTGTAACACTGTTGTGTACTTATAAATATCTGATAATATCAGTCTTGGAGAGCTTTTTATATCAATACAAGCAGAGCTACCTCATTCTTTTTAATGGCTACATGAAATTCCATTATATGGTTACATCGTAATTTAGTTAGCCACCACCCTAGTGATGGACATTTAGATTAAGTTTTGTTTGTTTGTTTTAAATTTTGTTTGTGGTATAAATGATACCATGTAGAATATTTCTTGTGGCTATATCTCTTTGTATTTGTTTAAGTGTATTTGTAGGATAATTGTTTTGAGTGAAATTGTCAGGTCAAAGGGTTTGTGCATTTTTATTATTCATAGATATGTCCAATTGTACCAATTTACATTCACTCCAACAGTGTTTGAACGTGTTTTTCCCTAAATTCTTATTTTAATGTCTGCAAGATTCCTACTTCCCAGTCCTGACTTTTTCTTTTTAGTCAAACAGTTAGCTAATATGATATGATTATAATAAGAGTTATACTATTTAATAAAAATGGAGTTATATTCTTTGTTATATTTGCAAGAGAGGGAATGAGTGTGTTAGGACATTAGTTTCTTCTGAACTCATGATATAGAGGTGCTGATATTTAATGTTTAACAGTTTTGCAGATGTGATAAATTGGAATTGTGTATTTTTATGGCAAATGTTCTGTTGTGGTATATATCAAATAACCAATGTCTACGGACTATATAAGTAGCAAAATATGTACTATGGAGGATTTGTAAAATATGATCTATGTGCTAAGAGAATGGCATGGGATGACATGATTCTCTTCTCCATTTCTTTTAGAGTAAATATTGGGAAAGTGTATATTAATTATTTTTTAATATCATAAAAATATTTTTAATTATGAAACATTATGAAAAAATAAGTCTGTTTGCTTCATAGCAGGAACAAACATTAAAAGTTTTTCATCATGATAAAAATTAAAACAAAATGATTCATTCTTCAGTCATACCATCTGAGATATTTAAGACAGCTAATTTGTTTTATTAATGTATTTTCCTTCTTCCATACATTTAAGTTACTATAGGGTTTATTCTTAAAGGGATTTTTAGACTATTTTGGATGTAAAACTAACCTAATGACACTTAGAACATGCTATTTTGATCAAACCAGTTTGACTTGGCCAAAAATCCCAATCCATTAAATTTCTTCATACAAATATCAGCAGTGTGCACAACAGACATCATAACTCTGTCCTTAAACTTTAGTAATTCTTTGCTTATCCCTGGTCGAGGTGTGGCTCATAGTTAGGTCCAAAAGTATCTGTCTAAATATTATTGAAAAGCAAAATAGGACAAAACTGTGCTTACATCTGAACTTGGTAATGTCAAAACAGGCCCGTCAAATGACACCATAGTAAAGATTCAAGATAGTTTATAAAGGTTAAATTATATTGTATGTAAAATAATTATATGAAAATTTCAACTATGGGGGTGAAACATGGTTGAACATTGGAATCATGTGGAAAAAAATTATATATATTCTTCAAATCCACTCTAGACCTGCTGAATCAGAAAATCTAGACATTGGACCAGGTATGTCAGGTTAGGTCATCCAGGAAGTAGAACTGAGATGGAGTTAGGACTGATTACCTACATATTAGGCCATATTTTTACAATCTCATTTTATTTGTCTCATTCATTATGTTTTATCTCTACCCTCCCCCTTTTAATTTTTTCCTGTGCTTTGCTTTGTTAGATTGGTTAGTTCTCTCTCTCTTTCAATATCTCTAGTAGTTTGAAGGTGATCCATCGTAATATACATCTATTAGTGGTTATGCTCTATTTATGAATATCTAAAAACAGCTTTCCTGAGGTATAAGTGATATATTTAAAGAGTACAATTTGTTAAATTTGCACACATTTAAAATATACACTTTGGTAAGTTTTGGCATAGTTTTACACCTGTGAAACTGTCAGCATAATCAAGATAATAAACTTGTCCATCACCCCAAAAAGCTTTATTTGTAGCCCTATCTCCAAACTCTTTTTCTCCCACACCCCACTCCTGAAGCAATTGCTGGTCTGCTTTCTGTAACTATTTACTAATTTGCATTTTCTAGAATTTGCCATAAACAGGATAATATAATATGGACTCTTTTTTTTTTGGTCTGGCTTTTTTCACTCATTATAATTATTTTGGGAGACATCTGCCCATCAACACTTCATTTCTTTTATTGCAAATAGTATTTAATTGTACACACAAACCAGTTTGTTCATTCACTCCTCTGATGATGGACATTTGGGTTGTTTCCGGTTTTGGACTATTAGAAATAAAGCTGCTATAAACATTCTTATGCAAGTTTTTTTTTGACATATGCTTTTAATTTTCCTTGCTAAATACTGAAGAGTGGATTGGCTAGATCATATGGTAAGTGGATGTTTAGCTCTTAAAGACATTGCCAAACTGTTTTTCTAAGTGGTTATACATTTTACATTCTCCACCAGTGTATAAGACTTCTAGTCCTTCCCTATTCTTGCCAACAAGACTTGTAAGCCATTTTATCTTTTTAATTTTAGACATTATAATAGATGAATATTGCTATCTTATTTTGGTTTTAATGTGTATTTCCATAAACACTAATGATGCTGACAATATTGTTATATATTTGCTTACCACCCATCTATTTTCTTTGGTAAATGTCCAAATATTTTTAAATTAAAAATTTGGATAGCTTTTTCTTAATTGACTTGAGAATTCCTTGTATTAATGTATTTCTTTTCAATTCCTTGGTTGGTTCAATTCCCTTAGAAACAACCAATATTCCTTTATCTGTTTCTAAGCTACTTTTAGATCTTTTCATTGACTTTTAACTTTAAGTAAATATTAAATTTGATTCTATAAGTTTATTTATTTTCTTTAAAATCTTTTATGTTTCAATATCACTTTGAATTTCTGTAAATAAGTTAAACATAATTATTCTGTAAGCATGTTGAACATATATTCTACAAATTTTTAATATATAAATTTATAAGTTTTTGAAAGTTATAATACATAAATCTTTTGATAGATTTGTTTATTTTGATTTTCATGTCATCTCTCATTACGGATATTTGTCTTTTTTTAAAATTTTGGAGTGATAGCTTACATTTGATTATTTATATCTGTGAGAATCATGTGGAATCTCGGATGAAGGAAGGTTCCTTTTTTTGTGCTTCCTGGGAGTGCTACCAAGCTGGGAAAACTAACTGAATTTCTTAGCTTAGAATCTCTGAGATAATATGGGTAACATAAATTCAACACTCAAACCTATGTAAGGGCAGCGTTGTGGTAATAAATTCATAGTAGAGACCTGTTCTAGTGCCCTTTTCTTCTTTTTTTCACCTAGATCTTAGAATATGAGAAATAACCTTATCTCTTTCTTTTTGGATACTTGGATTTATTTAAAGTTTACCTTGACTTTATTGAGGGTGGTTGTATATGTGTCTCAGTTTCAACTCCCTACCTTATATGGCCTCAAAGCTCTTCTCCTGTCCTCTAACTGACTATTAAAACTTAAGTCTCTGGGTTCCTAATAACCCTTTTGGGTAGTCTTGGGTTACCTCCATTTTTGTAGTTCACAGTTTTGCTTCCTTGTAGTTTGGGTTCAAGAAATTCTTCTTAATTTCTTGTGAGCTCAGTTAAGCTTTACATTTTTTTTTTTTTAATTTCATCCCTCATGTTTGGTGTTTTTAGCTGAATATTTTGTTCAGAGGATCAAATTGACAATGTTTCCAGAAATAGAAGTCCTAAATAGAATTCAATTTTTTTGTCTATTTCTTATAAGAGTTCTATTTCCTCAGGGATCAGTTGCTCTACTTCTTATTTTAAGTGTTTTTATTTCATGGTGTTGGTTTTCCTTAAGCATCTGGTGAGAGGGAGCAGAGTGTGGCAGTTAAGGGTATAGGCTCTAGAGCCAGACCATTCGGATTTGGTTCTTGCCTCTGCCATTTACTAGCTGTTTGACATGGAAAAGATAATAATGATACTCAATAGTAGTCACAGGAAACATTTGAGCATTAGATAAGTTAAAATATAAAATACAAGTGCTCAGTCCATTTTGACAGTGTTGTCATGCTCAAGTGTCAATTTACTTTAAAGATGAAAGACTAATCAATTAGTATTGGTAGATGGTGTGGGTTTTACTAGCATGACTATTACTTGAATGCTACACTGACCACAGGGCATTGGGCATGTGTGGGTGAAAGCAGGCCAACAACCAGGCTTCCCCAAAAGGGCAAAGGTAGGGATTCTGGACCAATTCCCATCGTGGTGCTGTGGTTACTCTAAATGCAGAGCAGTTCAATGGATTTCCTATGTGATGTGGTGTATTAGTTTGCTTGGGCTGACCTAGTAAAAGTAATACAAACTGGGTGGATTAAATAATAGACATGTACTACCTCAGAGTTCTAAAAGTTAGAAGTTCAAAATCAAGGTGTTGGAAAAATTGGCTTCTTCTCAGGGTTGGGAGGGAAGGATCTGTTCCATGCTTCTCTCTTTGGGTTGTGGATGGCCACCCTCACGTTCACATGGCATTGTCCTTGTATGCACGTCTGTCTCCAAATTTCCCATTTTTATAAAGATTCCAGTAATATTGCACCAGGGCCTATCCTAACTATGTCATTTTAATTTGATTACCTCTATACTAGCCTTACATGAGATACTGGGGGCTGGGACTTCAACATGTGAATTTGAGAAGGATACAATTCAATCCATAACAGACGGTATTGCCTTTTAATTTCTTCTCATCTATCGTAGCACTGGAAACTTTTATCCCAGCTACAAATTTACTACCACATATCCCTTGTTTTATTTGAAGAGATGATCTCTATGAATATTGGTTGGAAGCAAATATGACTAAGACTCACAACCCATGCATTAGAAAGTGGAGGAGGTATGTTGATTTTATATGCTGAAAATTCACTGAACTCATTTGTTAGTTAAAACATTTTTTTTTCATGTGTGTGTGAAGTCTCTAGGGTTTTCTATACATACAATCACATGATTTGCAAACAGGAACGATTGTACTTCTTTCTTTTTGATTTGAATTTATTTTATTTCTTTTTCCTGCCTAATTACTTGGGTTAAGACTTCCAGTATTATGTTGAATAAAAGTGATGAGAGTGGGCATTCTCATCTTGTTTCTGATCTTAGTAAAAAGCTTTCAATTCATCACTGTTAAGTATAAGGTTAGCTCTGAACTATTCATATATGATTTCTATTATGTTGAGGTAAATTTCTTCTATAACTAATTTGTTGAGGGTTTTTATCATGAAAGGGTATTGAATTTTATCAAATGATTTTTTTATGCCTGTATTGAGATTTCTATGTGATTTTTATCCTCCATACTGTTAATTGGGTATATTACATTAATTGATTTTTGCATGCTGAACCATCATTGCATTCCAGGGATGAATCCCAAATAGTCATGGTGTATGGTCCTTTTAATGTGCAGTTGAATTCAGTTTGCTAGTATTTTGTTGAGGATTTTTGTATCTGCCTTGATCGGGGATACTGTCCTATAGTTTTCTTTTCTTATAATGTCTTTGTCTGGCTTTGATATTGGGGTAATGCTGGCTGTCTAAAATGAGTTTGGAAGTATTCCTTCCTATTCAATATTTTGGAAATGTTTGAGAAAGACTGACATTAATTATTTTTTAAATGTTTGGTAGAATTTGCCAGTGAAGCCATCAGGTCCTGGGCTTTTCTTTGTTGGGAGTTTGTTGATTACTGATCCAATCTTACTATTAGTTATAGCTCAGACTTTCTATAACTGTATGTAACTACAACTGGTTCAGACTTTATATTTCTTCATGATTTAGTCTTGGTAGGTGATATGTTTCTAGGAATTTATCCATTTCTTCTGGGTTATCCAATTTATTGGCATAGAATTGTTTATTCCTATGTTTTTTTTTTTGCATCAGTTATAATGTTTCCTCTTTCATTATGATTTTATTTATTTGAGTGTTACCTTTTTTTCCCCTAGTTTAGCTAAAGGTTCGTCAATTTGTTTATCTTTTAAAAAAAAGAAATCTCAGTTTAATTTTTTTCTGTTATTTTTCTATTCTCTATTTTGTTTATTTCTACTCTATTCTTTATTATTTCCATCCTATGCTAACTTTGGGCTTAATTTGTTATTATTTTTCTAGTTCCTTGAGGTGTGGGCTTATGTTTTTTTATTTGAAATTTTTCTTCTTTTCCTATGTAGGTGTTTAATGCTATAAACTTCCCTTTTAGTATTGCTTTTTCTGCATCCCATGAATTTTGATATGGTATGTTTTCATTTTTGTTTGGGTCAAGGTGTTTTTTGTTTACTCTTTTGATTTATTCTTTGACCCATTGCTTGTTAAAAAAAGTATTGTTCAATTTCCTCATATTTGTGAGTTCTCATCAACATGCAAAAAGCAGTTGCATTTCTATATATTAATAACGAACCGTCTGAAAAGGAAATTAGGAAAACAATCCAATTTACATAGCATCAAAAAGATTAAAATACTTATGAGTAAGCTTAACTAAGGAAATGAAAGACTTGTTTACTGAAAAATAAAAAATATTGAGGAAAGAAATTAATGTGAAAATACAAACACATGGAAAGACATCCTGTGTTTATGGATTGGGAGACATAATATTGTTACAGGTCTATACTACTTGCTATGGTTTGAATGTTTGTATCCCCTTCAAAATTCATGTTGAAACTTAATCCCCAATGCAAAAGTTTTCAGAAGAGAGGCCTATAGGAAGTGATTAGGCCATGAAAGCTTCGCCCTCATGAATGGATTAGTATCTTATAAAAGGAGTTGAGGGGGAAAGTTCATCCATTCTGTCCCATCTGGACAATGCCCCTCCCCTCCAGAGAGTGCAGTAGTAAGGTGCCATCTTGGAAGCAGAGAACAGCCCTAACCAGACACTGAGTTTGCTGGCGCCTTGATCTTGGACTTCCTAGCCTTCAGAACTGTGAGAAATTTCTATAGCTTATAAAGTACACAGTCTGTGGTACTGTGTTATAGCAGCAAAAACAGACTAAGACACTGTCCAAAGAGACCTATAGATTCAATATAATCCCTATTGAAATACCAATGCCATTTTCTACACAAATAGAAAAAATTCTAAAAGTCATATGAAAACACAAAAATCCTTGAACAGCTAGAACAATCTTGAAAAGAAGCATAAATCTAGAGGCATCACACTTACTTATATCAAAATATATTATAAAACTACAGTATTTAAAACAGTATGGTACCGACATAAAGACAGAAACATAGACCAATGTAACACACTGGAGATACCTGAAATAAATCCATGCATATGTGATCAACTAATCAACAGTGTTCCAAGAATACACAATGGAGAAAGAATAGTCTTTTCAATAAGTGTTGTTGGGGAAATTGAATATCTCTGTGCAAAAGAATGAAATTGGTCCCTTCTAGCATACACAAAATCAACTCAAAATAGAGGGTGAAGAAGAAATAGAGGATACAGCTGTTCTGTTCTTCCATTAAGAATATCAACTTTTATATTCCAATGTGTTGAGGAATTGTCTATTTGGTGACAAGAATCTGATCCTGGTGATAAGTATATAGTTTAGAAAGTTAGCAAAGTATACACAATCATATACACCTGTTTCATAAGAAGTTGTCATTAACCATTCCTTTTGGCTAATGAAACTGAAACCACTGTGAACAACTGGGGAGGGGCACAGGACAAATCCAAAAGGCAAGATTATTGTCTATGCAGGAAGCTATAAGGAGAATTTATGGGCAGAAACTTCAGCCTACTGGCCAGTAACCTCGGTCTTCACCTTAGTACGCTACACAGCAACCCTGAGTTTGTGGCATATCTTAAATTGCTTTAACCAGAAACAAACTGAACAAAGAGAGGAAAAAGAGAAATAAAGTAAATATTATGAAGTAGAAGGATGTGCTCTGAGAATTATCACAAGCCCACAAGTCTCTCTCTCTTTTCAAATAACAAGACTTCCTTAAAGCCTTGCTATTCCATGTGTGATCGGCAGATCAGAAGCACCAACATCTCCTGGAAGCTTGTTAGAAATGCAGAACAAATGCAGAACATTGGCCACCACCCAATGGATTGATCTAAAATTCTTAGGCAAGGAAAAGACAAAAAGAATAAAATGAACACTGTCATTTGGGTGGGGAATTATTTGTATTGTGATTCTTTTTGAGTATTTTACTTTTAGATATTTTCTGCCTCGGTGTTTTTGTATTCAAGTGCTTACCCCTAGAAGGAGAAATCATGTTTAGCTTCTTTCATAAATCACACAACAGATTACCAAGCATCCATAGGCACATACACACAAAATACAATACAAGGTAAGAAAAACTACCCACGGAAAGGTTTTGGTTTCTATGCTGGTTCTACCCTATGATTAATTGACTTAGGATGAGTTACTTACCTCTCAGACTCTCTATCTTCTTATGTGTAAAAATGAATATAATGATACCTACCTTGTGAGAATCATTTTGACTGGATCTGGGACATAGCTCAGTCAATTACAATTGGATCTGAATCATGGGTCACACATACATGCTTCTCTTGAGATAAATAAATGTGTAAAAGCACAAACCAGGAAATTCGGTCATTATCACCTCAACTGTCCAAACAGGAAATGCTTCTTTTTGAATTGCTCATGAGCCAGAAAGACAACAGTCTAAGTGAGTGGGGAATTTCTCATCAATGCTAATGGGACAGGCTTCTCTCAGAAGGTAACGTTCTTCCTAATGTCGTGGCTGGCACCGAGGGGATGGAGAGTTGATTTACGTGAGAGATATAAGCTGATGTCCTGTCTGGGGGCCAGGTGATCTGAATGTGGTGATCTGAGTGCTCTGGGATGCGGGACGCTGAATGACTCCACTTCTAGTTGTTCTCCAAATAAGCCATATCCTGGCTTGTCTCTGAGCTTTTGCCAAGCTAGAGTGGTAGGAAGAGATGGATTTAACTGCCTCTCAGATCTGGATTAAAGTCCTACTTCATTCTTCTTCTAGTTAGGTAATTGTTACTTGAACAGGAAATGCAAGGGCTTCAGGACCACGGCAGAGACAGGTGAAACCAAACAGAAGAGGCGAGATAAAAAAATGCAGAGTTTAACAAAAGCATGCTTCATCCACATAAAAGTTTGTCCCGCCATGGCTGTTCTGCTCATGTTATAGGAATGCCATCACTGACACACTTCTGCTGCAGACTCGAGTTGTGACAGATTCTTTGCTCTGCCTATCAGCTCTCACTAGTCCCCTATCAGTCATGGACACGTTGTGTCAGTTTAAGGGAAGGATGAGGTTCTATATTGGAAGATGCTTGTAGGATGAAGGGCTTAATTATTACTATAAAAGATGGACAGAAGAAGTCCACTTCTATATTTAATCCTAGTAATTAGATTGAATATACAGAAATAAAATCCATGAGCAAAGTTCACAGCTAAACTATCTTGAAGTGCCACGTGTAACTTAATAAGGAGGAAAGGAACCTCCTCTAAAGGCTACATTTGATAATATCACACATTTTCAATAAAATCCTTTTTATGGAAAAATTCTAAAAGAAGGTTGTCCTTTTTTTCATTCGATTTTTGTTTTCTTTGTCTTTTTAAATTTATGTACCACACTACTTTTTCACTAGAAATAAATATTTCTAAGCAGCTCTTATTACTGGTATCATCATTTTTCATTTTTGTACGATGGCTTACCTGGTGACATTATAGATCTTTTAAAGACCTCTGGATTGCACTGACTTTGTGATTTTTCAAATAAAAAATAAATTCTAAAATGTCCAGGTAGCTTCACCGGAATGCCATATTATTTACTTTTCATGAAAGAACCATATACTTTCCACATTTATGTTTGTCTGAAATAATAGCCATGGAGAAAGACATTTAGTTTTGATGTTATTGATATTTTTGTGCTCTTCACAGCTTAAGAGGAGACAACCATATCACTATTATTCCATTTTCTTCCCTGAAGTGCATGAATTGTATGATAAATATAACAGTCTCTTCCACCAAAAGATTAGATTTAGGATATTGTCTTTGTTGTTTAATTTAAAAGTCTTCTCTTATTTTGTTGTTTCTCTATATTAAAACTCCTAAATTAATTTCAAAATACTTTATAATATATATTGTTTTCTTCATAATGCATAATACAAGAGAAAATTTGTCAATCTCTGAATTGGGTTTAATATACTATTTATATTTTGTGAATGTTAATTTCTTATATAAGTGTAATATTTCTGGAATATTATCACCAGCCAGGTTAGTATCTAATACAACTTCATGTAATATGCTGTGGATAAATTTAACACACGAAGTTCTTTATCAAGATTTTCTTTTATCATTCTCCTTTTGTGTGTGTGTGTCCAGTTTACACGTCGCTGTCTGTAGTGACGGATACCAACACTGTGCTCCACTGCCCTCGTACATTGACGACAGCGCTGCTAACAACATGGGAAATAATCCTCAGGGACAAGCCTTCCTGCACAAAAGCTTACAGGAGCGACACAAATGAGATGAAGGAAATCAACTGTACTGATGACAGAATAACCTGGGCCTCCAGACCCAGTCAGAATCCTGACCTTCAAATTGCTCCAGTGGCCGTCACTCACGATGGGTATTACAGGTGTGTGATGGCGACACCTGATGGGAATCTTAATCATGAGTATCACCTCCAAGTGTTAGGTAAGGAAGGTCATATGCTGTGGTATTTCACGTCACCAGATTTGTGACTGAAATGAATGTCTCTCTAAATTCCATATCCCTTATGTTAAGACTGAAGCATTTTCCCTTACTTCTCTGCAGTTCCACCTGAAGCGACCCTGTTTCTAAGCAGGAATAGAACTGCAGTGTGCAAGGCAGCAGCGGGGAAGCCAGCTGCACAGATGTCCTGGAGCCCAGAAGGGGATGACTGTGTCACTGAGCAAGAACACTGGGACAATGGCACAGTGACTGTCCAGAGTACATGCTCCTGGGAGGTCCCTGAAGTGACTACTGTGACCTGCTCTGTCTCCCATTTGACTGGCAACAGGAGTCTGTTCATAGAGCTGCTTCCTGGTTAGTAAATCTTCCAGTTTTCTGTTTGAGATTTTTCATTCTTTCTGAGGAGTTACAAGGAAAACAGAATATGCAGGGAAATTTTGTTCAAGGATGCTTTCTCTAGTCTGCACTTTATCTCCCTTTTCCCCACAATAAAGAGATATGTTTAAAAGAAAAATACAGCAATTTGTTATAAAAAGCCTTATTTTAGAATGTGGTTTATTCTTAATGTTCACTTCTATACTGACAGTTAAATTGGCATGAATAATATACTTTATAAATAATACTTAGGGTTAGTTGAAAGATAAAGTGTAATTGAGACAAATACTTAAGGTTTTATTGGAAGGATAAAGTCACTTGTACATGGCCTTCATGAATTTTTAGTCTGGTAGACTTTTCCCTTCCAGGATCCTTCTTCTGGAATTTCTTAACTTTTAATAACATCTATGATTCAGTTAATCACTTTTTCCGTTCTTCATTCTCTACCGTGATCCTACTTTCATTTTTTTGGTATCCCAAATAATATTAAATACTAATTTAATCAACATACATATAGTTTAACGTCAAATTGTTTTATCAGGCTCAATGAAAATCATCAGCTCTCCCCTGCCTTTTCCACCCTGCTGCTCTGCATTCATTCAGCTCTCTAGAGGCAGGTACTGTCCAATTTACCAGTGTTTTGTGTAGTAATTAACTCTATTTTTTAAAACAACATGGTCATGTTATTATTTCTTACTGTATCAAATTTAGACATTATGTATCCACTTCTTCTTATGGTAGATGTGGATTTACAATTACCACGTTCCTTAACTTAGTTCTTTATATACAGTGACATAGCAATTTTTTATTAAATTAAATGGCCAGTGTTCACATTAATTTGAGTATGTAAGTATTATTAAGTGCCGAATCAAGAAATAAACTCATGCTTTCTCTTTTGAATAACTTTTTGTTTTTCTTGGACTTCATAATTCTTTTACTTTTTTTGATTCCTTAAAAATGTACGTACCTTTTGTGAGTTGTCACCAAGCTCCCTCACAAAGCTAGAGAAGCCCTTACTAATATTTTCCACACAGTCAGGTTTATTGTGCAATATGTCACTTCCGTTTTTTTCTTGAAATCATCCCTTTTAGAGCTTTTCCATGCTCTGGATCTAATCTGTCCTGATTGGTCTCTAGAGATGCTGAACAGCGATTGTCCTGGATGTTCTTTTTGTCTCAATCCTCTGCTTGGTTCTGTGTCTGTGTAATCTGAGTTTCTTCTGCCTTCTAGACATTTGTGTGTTCAACCTCTTTCTTTCATAAATGAGACTTTTCTTAAGTCTTTGTTAATCCTTGGCTAATGGATTCTTGTCAAAGTGAGCACTAAAGAGCTGATTGGAA
>CAUYSK010062137.1:0-13137 GCA_963575035.1 Avahi laniger | reverse complement strand
ATATGACACCAAAATCACAGGTAACAACATAAAAAATAGACAAATTGTACTTCATCAAAATTAAAATCTTTTTTTTTTTTTTTTTTTGAGACAGAATCTCACTCTTTTGCCCGGGCTAGAGTGAGTGCCATGGCATCAGCCAAGCTCACAGCAACCTCAAACTCCTGGCCTCAAGCGATCCTCCTGCCTCAGCCTCCCGAGTAGCTGGGACTACAAGCATGCGCCACCATGCCCGGCTAATTTTTTCTATATATTTTTAGTTGTCCAATTAATTTTCTTTCTATTTTTAGTAGACACGGGGTCTCGTTCTTGCTCAGGCTGGTTTCGAATTCCTGAACTCAAACAATCCGCCAGCCTCGGCCTCCCAGAGAGCTAGGATTACAGGTGTGAGCCACCGTGCCCGGCCAAAATTAAAATCTTTTTGACTCAAAAACACAATCAACACAATTAAAAAGACAACCCATAGCATGAGAAAAAATATTTGCAAATCACACACTTGATAAGGTTTAATGTCCAGAATATATAAAGAACTTCTAAAGCTGAACAATAACAAAAAACAAACAACCCAACTCCAAAATAAGCAAAAGACTTGAATAAACATTTCTCTAAAGAAGATGCACAGATGGTCAGCAAGCACAGGAAAAGGTGCTCAGCATCACGGATCATGGGGTGATTTCACATTAAAGCGGTAATGAGATACTACTTCACACACATTAGAATAGCCATTACTAAAAAAAGAAAGGATGAGTGTTAGCAAGAATGTAGAGAAAACTGGAACCTTGTGCACTGCTGGTGGAAAACAGCGTGACAGTTCCTCAAAAAAATTACACACAGCATTACCACATGGTCTAGCGGTTCTACTTCTGGGTATATACACAAAAGAATTGAAAGCAGGGACTCAAATAGATTTTTGCACACTCATGTTCACAGCAGCATTGTTCAAAATTAATGAAAACACAGAAACAACCTAAAGGCCCATCGATAGATGAATGGGGGAGAATGTGGTACACCAACACAATGGAATATTATCCAGCCTCAGAATGAAATTAAATAAAATTCTGATACTTGCTACAACCTCCATGAACCTTGAAGTCATTATGCTCAGTGACATAAGCCAGACACAAAAGGCTAAATATTGTATGATTCCATTCACATGAAATGTCCAGAATTGGCAAATCTGCAAAGACAGAAAATAAATTATTGGTTGCCTCAGGCTGGGGGGCAGGGGCTAGGAATGGCCATGACTGCTGATCAGTGCTGGGTTCCTTTTCAGGTAGTGAAATGTTCCATGATTAGGTTATGATGACAGTTGTACAATTCTGTGAATATACTAAAAAACATGAAATTGTGCAACTCAACAGGGTGAACATTATGGAATATGAATTATAGCTCAATAAAATTGTTGGAAAAAAGTACTGAGAAGATTTAAAGATGACAGAAATAAATTATATGTACATATAAATTTCAATAGAGGGGCAGAGACCAGTTCTGGATCCCTTAGGAGGCTCAGATCCGCTCCTCCCACCCACCCCCTGGTCCCGGACTTGCCCCACTCATTCTTACTTTTTACTTCACTCAGGCCACAGAAACTCTTCTTTCTTCTCTGTTGGTAATTCGACACCATCTGTTCCATCCCTTGGGGTTACTGGCTCCAAAACTCTGCTGGAGCTAGTTTTGAATACTAGCTTCTCTACTTGTGACTAGCTGCATGAACTTTGGAGACGTTAAAATTTTAAAACTCAGTTTCCTCATCTGCAAAATCAGCGCGTAACCCTGACATTGATTTCTTAGAGTGTGTGTGAGTTGGATTTGGCCGCGCCTCTGACTTGCTGAGCCGACTGCCCACTTTAATGCTCAGCAAGTGCTCCTGCTTTTGATTTCCTAAAGTGGAACACTTTCTTTTTCTGTTTTTAAGGGTTTCACTGCCAATTACAACAAAACTAAACATTAGAGGGAAACAGAAATTATGTAAGAACAAATAAAAATGTATGGAATTTACAAAGCTTTTAAAATTTCATGGTGTATTAAAAAAGAACTTCTCAGTCTATAGTTTTTGACTCTTTGATTCAAAATTTATTCATTCACCAACTGTGTGGTAGGAAAACACTGGCCCCTCAAAGATGTCCTCATCCTAATCCCTGGTACCTGCGACTACGTTACCTTAGATGAGTAGGGAGCAAAGTCCCCTGTCCCCAGAAAGCTTTTCTGAAAAATCACTGACATGAGGCAGATTGATTAATAGGAGGAAAAGGATACGAGTTTATTTTAATGTGTATACATGGGAGCCTTCAGAATGAAAACTCAAAGACACAGGGGAAATTGTCCGTTTTTACAATTAGGTTCAACAAAGTATAGAGAGCCATGTGGAAACATGATTGGACAAGAAGTGTTTGATCTAATGCTAATAGGCTGAGTGGGGACCCAGCAAGACCTGTCTAGACTCTTCTGGGCCTCTCTGAGCTGCATTTCTTCCTTCTGAGTATGGGGCAGGATGCCCTTTGCAATTGGGGTCTATGATCTACAGTCAAACAAGGTAGATCAGACAATTACTTTGGCCAATTTTTACACAGAATAATTTTAGGTTTCATGGCTGGCTTTTGGGAAAAGGGGTTCTGGCTTTTATGACTCACCTGGTGGAAGAGGGATTCTGGTATCTATGGTTGGCCTCAGGGAAGAATGGGACCAAGAGGCAGGAGGACTCGTGAACATGGCCCAGAGAGCCACACCCAAGAAGCCCTGAGCAAGTGGTCCTGCTGTGGTTGGGTTTACGGTTTGTTTTTATACATCCATCGCGACAGGGATTAGACATAAAATCATAAATCAATACATAGAAGGCATACATTGATTTGTCCCGAAAAGGCAGAACATCTCAAAGCAGGGGCTTAAGGTTATAGTTGGTTTTACAGATTTTTTGATTTGCAATAATTAGTTAAAGAAAGGAAGCTTTGCCTAAAGGCTTGGAATGTTTTAAGTTAAGATAAGGAAGTCTGTTAGTCAGGCAGAGGCCCCTGGATATTTATCAAAACTCAAGTGATCAGTTAAGTAAATTGATGGCCTGCAGGTATGGTTTCGGCTTTGTCTTGTATGACCGCAGGCCTGTTAATGATTTTGTATCTTATTGTCACAAAGACTAACTCCAGAAGTGATAGGGCATAGCTAGGTTTGTCTGACCTCCCTTCTCCTCATGGCTACGACTCAGCTTTAAGGATTTTCTGGGGTCCCTTTGGCCAAGAGAGGGTCCATTCAGTCGGCTTGGGGGCTTAAGATTTTATTTTAGTTCACGGGATGCCGAGATGGCTTTTCTGCTAAGGACGGCATTTGGTGACCAAACATGGGACAGAGCTGCTTTCGCAGGTGGGCTCCCATCAGAAAATGCTGTGATGAGTAGAAATCCGCCTCAGCAGGTAGAATACAATGTTTTCACAGTTAGCTCACATCAAAGCTAAGTGAATAGATAGACTTACTGCTGTATAGTTTGGCATCACTAGAAAGCCATCTTGAAAGATAAATAAATATAGATCCCTCCTTTATACTTTGCACCAGCATACATTCTGAAGAAACTTATTTAATAATAAGTTTTAAAAAAGAAAGAAACAAGATATGTACTCAATGAAATTAAATAAAAAAATTTTTTTGCAAAACGACCTTTGAAGAATCCTTGGCTAAGTATTGCACAAAACTGAGAACATATTCATAAATTCAGAAACATGAAAATCGAACATGACAAAAGCCACCATAAGCAGAGTCAAAGCACAAATGACACAGTTGCAAATCACATTGGAATGAACGACTAACTTCCTTCATAAATTAAGAGATTATATATAGTAATAATTTTTAAATAGCAGAAAAATGAGCTAAGGACATAGGCAGAGAGTTTATAGAAAAGGCAAAAACCTGACTTTTAATCATATGAAAAGCTGCCCCTGTAGGGACCAAGGGTAAGCTTCCCCTTCATCCTCTGAAAGTTTGCTGAAAAAAATCAACTCAAAAAAGGAGATTAATTGGAGAAGAGACATACAAATTTATTAAAGTGCGTACTGGGGAGAACCACAGAGTGATTACCCCAACCTCCCAATGGGGTTCAGAAGCTTATACACCACCTTGAGGTTACAGAAAGAGTGGGGTCTTGGATTGCGCAAAACAGGTTATGGGAGTGGAGGAAGAGGAGGCCTGGCTAATCAGGTCTTGTTATGGAGATGAACCTCGCAGGTAGGAGCCTTTAGAGAGATTAGATGGTGAATGCTTCTTTAGATGTTTAAAGGTGTTAGATTCTCTGACTCTCCTAGATCAGACAAGTGAAGGCCTCAGAGAAAGTCTGAATGTATCAGCACAGATTTCCTCTATGGTTGGGTTGCAAATCTTTCCTGCAAAAGGCAGCTTTTCAGGGCTACTTCCAAAAGGACAAATATCGTATAATTACACTTATATGAGCTTCCTAGACAAGGCAAATTCATGCAGACAAAAGGTAAAATGTGGTTGCCAGGGGCTGGAATGGTGAGGGAAAAGGAATTATGGTTTATTGAGAGCAGAGTTTCAGCGCAGGAAGATAAAACCTGTTCGGCAGATAGATTGCTATGACGGCTGCACAGCAGTGTGAATGTCATTAATACTACTGAACTGTACGCTTAAAAATGGTATGTTTTGTGTAACATTTAGCTGCAATAAAAATTTTAAAAACATTCATTATTGCTTTTTTGGCTACCTGGTTAAAAGCAGAGAGTTCAAGGTTTATTTGTCACCATTAAAAAGGAGTTGGTTTGTGGTTATCAAATGCTTCCTGCAACGCAGTAAGCCTTAAAACGAAAGTGTCTGTCGCCAGCCTGAATGATCGACAGCCCGGCTGTGCAAACCTGTGCTGGCGTCTGCATTTTGTCTTCCAGGCCTCCTCACAGCCATCGTCCCTTGACATGCCTCATTAACACACTGGTTTGTGGGAAGCACGTGAAAGGCAACACACACAGGCAAAATTCTCTCTGAAGATCAGTTACGTAGTCACCGCTGTTTCCTTCCACTAGAATGTGAACTCTTCTGTTTGGTGCTGCTGACCTAGCCCCTGGAATAGCACATAGTCAGTGCTCAATATATAACTGTTAAAGAATTCTAACACTTACTTGAATGAATTCCTTCTGCCTTCAGTTTCTTAACTAGCAATGCTGATGTTAGGGACAAGCAACATGAAAAAACCTTCAAGTTAAAAGGGGCACCTGTATCCGCAGCAGGAAAAGAGGAGGGGAGAGGAGGGGGCACCGCCCCTGCCACAGAGGGAGGTGGGCGCCCACCCTGCCCTGAGGCTGCAGCCGGCTCAGCAGCTCTGTAGGTAAGGCTGCGGTGCTGCTGGCAGAGCATTTATTGCAGAGGTGGGCTTTGATGGCTTTCACAAAGTTTTCAAATGATTACTTAAAACTTTTTCTGGGCTCCCAAATTTTGGTGCCCTATGGGCAAAACCACACTTGGCAAAGCCAAGCTGCAGTTTCGGCCCACGACGGCATTCTCAGTGACCTACTGGAATGACCGACCAAAGGAGACCTATCCTCCCTGTCCCCGCCTGCCCCTGCCTTGGCCCAGGAAAAGGAAACTTCTGACCTCCGGCAGTATTGGAAAGAACATTTTTCCTTCTCCTTCTTACCCCTCTCTAACTACTCAGCATAGATGATGAATCCTGCTGCCCGTTAAGGGTCACCAGGTGGAGATCACTGCTCCCCCCGTAGTTCTCTCTTTCTCTCACAAGTATTTTAAACAAGCTGGCCACAGGAT
Organism: Avahi laniger; assembly: GCA_963575035.1. Taxonomy (NCBI): domain Eukaryota; kingdom Metazoa; phylum Chordata; class Mammalia; order Primates; family Indriidae; genus Avahi; species Avahi laniger. The sequence goes on along the minus strand of CAUYSK010062137.1, from coordinate 7,383 downwards.
GCACCTGTCTCCTCCCCTCCATGGGGCAGGCCCAAGGAGCCAGGTGCTGCCCTCACCAAGGAGGCCCGCGGCTGGCCTGCCTTGGGTGGGTGGCTACGAGTAAGTTTGGGTCCATTTGGACCTTGGGTCCGAGCCATGATTTTTAATCCAGCCTTAACAGGAATAAAGCCAATGCTGATTTGCATCTGGTTTCTGTACCTATTCGCAAAGCCAGAACAGGGAGGGGTGTGGTAAATTAGCATTCTCAAACCCCAACAGTAACGGGTTTGATTTTCCTTAGGAGTGAAAGACATTTAAAAGTGAACAAATAAAGACCAGCCCATACTTTTACGTAATAATCCTACAAGGTTTCGTGAGGCTGAAAGCAAGGTGCCCAGGCGAGTCTGGAGAAGCAGGGGCTGTGTCCGTGCTGGTCAGTCTTTGTGGAGCCTCCGCATCAGCCCCTGTCATTCCGCCTGAGGCTGCGACTCACTGAGAAATAAGTCCGATGGGTTGGTAACTAGCAACAAAGGCGCAGCTCAGGCTTCCCTGCCCAGCCACGGCAATGTCAGAGGTACCCCGACGGGGAGGGCTGCCGCTGCAAGACTTACCGCGGGGCAGTGGGAACGCAGGTGTCCACGAGCATCTTGTTCCCAAGAGCAAGGAGGGAGGGGACAGCCAGGCACCTTCGGTTTCTCTTTCCAGGTTCGACCAGGTGATGAGGTGTGACCCAATGAGTAGCAGCAACTCCACTCCACGTGAAGGGAATGTCGGGAGGGGCGACGAGCACCCCCTTCAGCACCAAGCAAGGAGGTGAGGAGCAGCTCGGACCACTCACCGACATCTTCAGGCACCTCGTCGAAAGCTGAGCCGTGTGTCCGGCTAATTCAGAGCCCTGTGCGAGAGCTGGGCACAGGTCGGGCCTTTGGAACAGGGAGAGCAGCTGGCTCCACTCCACTCACTGACTCGCTCTGCCGTTTTTTTTTTAATTGGAATGTAATTTGCATGCAGTAAAGTGCACAATACTTAGGGGTGCAGACTTTGTATACTCGACTCATATAACCCCACCTGATCGAGATGTGGATCATCTTCAGGACTGCTGTTAAAGGGCTTGGACCACACCTTCTGCTGTCCCGAGGAATACCTTCGAGGCCTCCTTGGCTTCAAATATACCAGCCCATAGATACATTTTTAAAAGTAAAAATTCAATTCTACATGATCAACACTCAGTTCCACCATAAAATTTTCTTTCCATATTGACATTTAACTTACAAATGTAATCTTTAAAATGTGCCCACTTTATTAATTCTAGCAACAGTTTTGATTTTTAAACATTAAAAAAATTAACTTTTTAAGTTAAAAATATCCACTTATCAGGAGATGCTGTTCTTCCAGGGAAGTGATTACATGTCTGAGGCACAGGCTTCCTCTTACAGAGAAATTGGAAGTTTTCTTTTCCCCATCAAAATTAGAATTACCTCATCAAGGGGAGATTTCTTGTCATTAGTCAACCAAGAACAGTCAGAGAAAGATAAAATTAATTTCAAAAAAGAAACTGCTTCTCTAGGAAATATTTTTTTTCTAGAATGCATTCAGTGTTTTAGAGGAAAATGCATTGACTTTGTAAATATTGTCCTTCACTAACACAAGTGAAATTCTTATGCTGAACAATTTCTTCCAAACTTCTTTCCTCAAGGAATTTTAGATCTAAGTTAAAATTTTGGATTATTGATTTAAAATCATGGTCAATTTAAAATTTAAAGAAGAAATTACAAAGATTCTTTTCCTCTAAAAGGCCCATGAGATACGAAATAGATGAGCTCTAGGGAAAGTATACCCTATCACGAACTGTGTGTATACATACATATAATATTGCATGTAATTTAATATTAAATCAAATTAACATAACAAATTTATATAACTATGCAAAATAAATATTTCCATAGCTATATGTTAAGTAAATATAATTTAACATAAATATTACAGCTCTCCCACCACCGCGTCTCCGTACACTGCCTACCTGGCTGACAGTTAAATGTAGATCTGAGACCTCCTTCGGGCACCTCCCACAGCCAGACCAGTGGGGCTCAGCCTTGTGCGTCCTCGCTTTGACATAGCACTTGTCAGCCAGGCCTGCGACCATGAGGGCATTTGAGCACAAATCAGGTCACTATAGCAGCATGGCAGAACTGATTTAGATGATACCAAACAAATACCGTGACACACTGACACGCAGCTCAGCGTGGGCACGCCCACCTCAGGGCCAGCATTAGCAGTGAGGAGCTGGTCGTGGGTGGTCTTCATGTGCAAATTTGCTCCCGGTCTCCTCTGCAGCTCTGGCTGATGGTGCGGCCTTTAGGTGTCGTATACACGTGACTTTGGTGGCAAATGAAGCTTGAGATTCTCTAGAACATTGATGCGGGGGGCCCTCTGTCTCTAGCTGGCAGCGAGTAGCTTAGCCTCTTTGGTAAAATTAGGGTGAAAAATGAAACACTGGGACAGGCTATCTTAGCTCTAAAATGCCATGATTCTCTGTTAGAAACTTTCTTTGGGCTCGAAAGTCATGGCTACGAGAAAGCAAACTGCAAACAGGTCTCTGTCAGTGTTGGTTGTTCCTTGTTGATTTAGTAATTTTAAAGGGATGTGAAAAGCTCTGAGAAAGACCTCTAAGTCACTGAAAACTCAAAAGAAATGCCATTCCATTACCACTTTCTACTCATTTGATGCCTCCTAAGAAAGTGCAGATATTCCAAGAGTCGCGACAGCTTTGCTCTGTGTTGCATGGCAGTAATGCACGATTGCAAACGTACAGTGTTTGCTGTCAACGGTCACTGCCTTCTAGGAGTCTCTGTTCCAGGACTGAGTGGCTTACTCTCTTCTGCTAACATTTTTCCAGTTTATCTTAAAGTGGGGTTCACTTGGTGTGGCCTTCTTTCGCTGTAATGTCACTTCGCGTTGGTCGCATTCATGTGTGCGTTCATCCCGAGAGCACGTCCTGAGTGCCCCGTCTGGGCTAGAGCCAGGCCCACACAGACAAGCAGGCTGGCACTGATCATGGGACCGTCAGAGCTGGGGGCCGGGAGGCCTTTCCCAGGGGTGTGTCTCTCCTACCCCACCCTTGTAGCGGAGGGACGAGGTGCTAGAGAGTGACGTAACCTCGCCCGCCTCCACTCCAGCCTGGCCATAGTGCTTCCCTGGGAATTCAGAATGTGGGCTGAGAGAAAAGAGCTTGTCTTCTTCCAGATAGAATGTGGGGGCTGTCAAAGCTGTTTTCCACCAAGTAGCAGCTACAGCAGAAACGAAGAATGAAGCAGGCTGGCAAGGAGAAGCGGAGGCAGATGCAGAGAGACACCTTTCTGGATTCCCCCCGTCACTCAGGATAACGTCTCTAGTCTTTTACTGAGGCCCAGTTATATTCTGGCTCAGAACTTTCCTGAAATACTCCACGCCCCTGCCTCCTTACAGTAAATCTCCTCTTTTGCTTATGTTAGCCCCAGCAAGCGTCTGCTGCTCACAATCAAGAGTCTCAACGTAACGTCCTTGCCCATAAGCAGATCTCAGCTTGGTAAGACAGACTAGAAAACACGCTATGCAATACCGTACTTCACAGTGTGACGGGACTCCGGGTTCCTGGGCCAGGAATGGTGATCTTGTTCGTTCCTGCGTCCCTGCCACATTGTAGGAACTCAGTGGAATGCATGTTGACTCCACGACCAGATGAAGGAGGAAGAGCAGTGAGCCGTTGGACATTCTTTCCCCAGGTTCCTCATCTGATAGGACCCTTAGAAATTATTTGGTTCAAATACTTATTTTACAGAAGAGGAAGCTGAGGCCCAGAGAGGTAAAAAACATTTACTCAAGGTCACACAGCTAGTTAGCAGCAGAACTGAAACTACAATTCACATCTCCAAGCTCTAAATCCAGTGTTCTTTCCACTGCCCTGTGATGACACCTTCCTGCTGAACCAACTTTCATTGACCTTAAAAGAGCCGAAAGCCCCCGGAGTCAGCCTCCCCTCCTTGACACTTCCTCCCGGTATGGGTTCGTAATTCAGCCATCATGCAGAAAAGTTCTCAAAAAGGAAACCACGGTATTGATCATCACGGTTTGGCTGGCCACAGACACTATCCAACAAGGGGAGGAGGAGCCATCCGAAGCTGGAGTGTCAGGAAAAGACCCAACACGAGGAAACCAAGATGAGCCACAGAAGTACTTCTCGGCTTTTGTCCAGTGAGATGGGCTTATTCGCTGCCCCTGAGTCACATGAATAAGTGAAGAATGCATTACCCCAAAACTGATGAGCAAAACCATTCCCTCAAATACTATGATGGGAAAGGCATTTTCGAATAGGACCGAGGAAGGAATTAAAAATAAAACAGAATAAATCAATTTGTCAATCAAAAGATACAAAGAGAAAACCCTATGTTAAAAGAAGAGGCAAGGAAATGCTGAACACAGGGTTTAGGATAATAGTAACCACTCTAAACGTCAGGTGGAGAGGGACAGGGGTATAAGATGGGAAAGCACCAGGAAGTTAGAATTAAGTTGCTGTCCTAGTCCTGGCTTTTGTATTGGTAGCAATGGGTGGTTGGTTTGTGGGTGTTTTTTACAACATTAGAAATAAATAAATGAGTAAATTAACAAGAAAGTGCCATCTATAGACCAATGGCGAGTGTATTATGAACCAAGGATTCCGAATAATCCAATTGTGTGCAACTGAGGCCCATAGATGAGAGGGGAAAAGGAAAAGAAAGTATAATTATGGTGTCAACGTCATGTCCTCTCAAATTAGAAAATAAACATTTCATGACATGCCAAATATTTGTGGGTTTTGTTATGATTTTATCTGTTGAGATAATCACTTTGTCACTGTCAGGTAGAAAATGAAAGTCTCTTTAATCTGTTTAATATCTATGTTAAGCCATGAATGCTGATCCATGAGTGTCAGCCGTAATTTATAGAAACAACAGTGCCTGGCGGACCACCCTAGAATAAGGCACTGTGCCTTGATCTCGGCTTCCTGTGTGTGGCTTACAGTATCAGACTGACATGCTAAAACCTTAGTTTCAGTTATGAAATAATTAAGGGCAGCCTTTTTCAGGTCCTTTAGTGTTTTTTAAATGAACGAGAAGATATTTTAAATGAACGAGAAGATATGTTTCTAAGATTTTCTGAAACAGGTTTCAAGAAGCAAGCAAAATTTAGAAGGAAAATAAGAGTAACTGACTAAGAAAGTTAGAGATGCGTTTTGAATAGCAACAAAGCTGCCTCGTTAGAGCTTCACACTGTAGTATCAGTTGACCGCCTGCCGCTCCATGGGATGAAAACCCATGTTCTAGAGATCGCTGCTTTTTGTTTAATGTTTTTACGTTAATGCAGATAAGGCAAATTTGGTAAAATATTAACATTTGGGGACTCTGGGTGAAGGAAATATGAGGATCCTTTGCACTATTCCTGTAACTTTTCTATGTCTGAAATTACGTAAAAATAACAAGTTTATAAGTAAATAAATAAAGCCAATAATCAATACAGGCATCGGAACACCAAAACAGCAAGACTGGCAGTCAATTTGAAAGGCTCATTCAGAAATTTTTACATCACTAATTAAATATTATTTTTATAAAGAGAAATGAATAATACCTTTTAAGAGAATGTAATCGAGTTTACAGAATTGAGTTTAAATTTTTATCTCAAGTTTTCACAGAGAGTTAATTGCAAAACCACTAGCCAGAGTCCAGTTTATGGAGAGACATCCTTCCTTTAATAACCCAATAGGTGTGCAGGGGTGAGAAGTGTTTGAAATAAATTCAGAGGCAGTGAAACCTTCAGTAGGCAACTATTAGAAATTTCAATCTAGACAGAATAGGGATGAGCCAGCTCCATCTTTTAGAAACAGAAACTTCTCGATACTTGAAATATCACAGTGCAGGGCTGAATGAGGAGGGGCTCGAGGGAATAGCCTGCAGAAAAGGCTGTTGAACCCCTCAGAATATCAAGGGCTTGTCGTGGTCATAGGAAAACACGAATCTCAAGGTGGAGAAATTCTGAGACAATGCTAACTTTGCTGAAATAGTTTCTCTCACTGCAGTTTGAACACATGTTTAGAGGGTTATTTTGCTGTTGGCGGTCATTAGTTTTGTTTTTTAAAGGACATTGGGGGAAAAAATAATTCATCTCCTTCTAATAACAAGAGAATTGAGATCTCTTGCAAGGACGAAATGATGGATTATTTCCCTTCTAGTCCATCACTCTGGAATAAATAGAAGAATTATAACCTTATTTACCTAGTTCTGTGTGAAAGTGGTTTTCCATCTATATATGTGACATTTGATTCAGAAGGAAAGGAAAGAAATTTGCAATTAACTTTCAGGGAAGAAATAGCATTTCTCTTCCTCTGAACAATTCTAAGGAGGAAGGAAATGTAGAATGTCATGCTCTCAATTCTGCTGAAGTTATGAATCATCACACCTTTGCTAGCAGTTACACCCTGAAAGGGCTTTAAGAAGCCCACACAGGCCAGGCCCATTTGTGAAATTTGATGTACTTAGTTTTTACCCATGCTGAACAATGGATTCAAATTTCACCAGAGCCCTCACTCTTTCTCTCTCTCAATCTTTCTCTTTTGTGTTTCTCTATAGTTAAGCAGTTCTAAAGAAGAAGGAATAGGAGACCAAGCATATGAAAAGACACCATGGGGTAGCAAAATTTGAAGGAATCCACGATATATAAACACATAGTATTTTTACTTTTTCATTTTTCCTATGTTTGCTGTCAAGAAGATGGACTCAATTAATAAGGAGGATAGGTAGATGATAGGGATGGGGAGAAATAACACATTAACATTGTTCCTTTAATATGTGTGCACCAGACACAAACTGTCAAAACTGACAGAAGAAGAAATTAAAAATCTGAATAGGCATATAGCAGGTAAGGAGATTGAATAAGTAATCAAAACACTTCCTACAAAGAAAAGTTCAGACTCAGACTGCTTTGCCGGTGAATTCTATCAAATCTTGAAAGCAGAATTAGCATCAATCTCTCACAAACTGTTGTTAAAAAAAGAAGAGGGGCCAGGCGCAGTGGCTCACACCTGTAATCTTAGCACTCTGGGAGGCCGAGGCGGGCGGATTGTTTGAGCTCAGGAGTTCGAAACCGGCCTGAGAAAGAGCAAGACCTCCCCGTCTCTACTAAAAATACAAAGAAATTAATCGGACAACTAAAAATATATAGAAAAAATTAGCCGGGCATGGTGGCATGTGCCTGTAGTCCCAGCTACTCGGGAGGCTGAGACAGAAGGATTGCTTGAGCCCAGGAGTTTGAGGTTACTGTGAGCTAGGCTGACGCCACGGCACTCACTCTAGCCCAGGCAAAAGAGTGAGACTCTGTCTCAAAAAAAAAAAAAAA
>CAUYSK010062135.1:0-10095 GCA_963575035.1 Avahi laniger | reverse complement strand
CCTGGGATTTCCAGGTGTGTGCTTATTCTCCACTTCAGCGGGGGCAGGTCCGGGAGTGAGTCTGGGTGGGGCTGGGTTGGGTAAGCCTACCCTCAGGCTCCACAAATGCTGTTAGCAGGGGTCAAAGGTCTGTTCTTTGCTTCTGTGCAAAGCTGCCAGGGAGGGGCTGAAATGGCTTCACTCAGCTGAAAAGTCTGTGTGTGGGGGGTGGGGCTGTCCGAGACCCACATTCTGGAGCAGGTCTTGCTCACCTCCACCCTCTGCCTCTCTGTGGCCTCTCCCAGGCCTCTGCCAGCAAGCGGGAACTCAGGCCGATGGATCTCCCCTGGCTGTTACGTGGGCTAGGAGGTTCCCTGTCCAGGATCGCAGCCTGAGCTGGGTGCAGGGCCCTCTTTTGGGAGGAGAATTGCTGCTCAGACATGCTGATCTGCCCCTGAAGGCACACATTCCTCAGTAGGCTGGCTCACAAGTATCCCTTGTGTACCCTGGGGCAATGTGATCGAGACCTGGGTGTACAGGGTCTGGTGTGCAGGCCCGTCCCATGGGCCCTGGAGATCAATCCCTGACCGTGCCAGAGGGAGGGCTGCTGGTCTCATAAAATCACCTACAGGGTGCCCAAGCTGGATCGATTTCACTCCACCTTGGGATTTGCCCTGCTCTCCTGGAGTCCCCAGGCAAGTAGCACCTGGGAGGGCTGGTTGGTAGGGAACTCTCAGTCTGAGTACCCCTCAGTCTGCTGTAGGGCCCTAGAAGGAAAGGTCGCATTCCTTGGAGGTGCCTCCATGTGATGGCTAAATTGTCTCTCTGGGCGCCCACGGGTAGGGAGGAGGAAGGAGAGAATGGAGCACTATGGCGTCTGCTGACAGGCTCGGGTCTGCGCCCGGGGAGGTGCCCCGAGGGGTCTAGGAGCCTGGCGCTGAGTCTGCAAGAGGCCACTGCTCACTGGGGGCAGCCGTCTCTGGGCTGATGTCAGCAGGTCTCTCCAGCCACTCAGGAGCCCACCAGCAGTCCGAGGTGCAAGGGAGGGGGAATTTAGCCGCTCCACCTACCCTTTTCGCTGGTCTCCAAGCCTCTCGGGACCTTTCTCCTTCCAGTTCTCCTCTGCGCAGTCTTCCTATGGAGTCTCCTGTAGTTTCAGGCACCCTTCCTTCTGACCCTCACCCGATCTATGTTTCTCTGCTAGCTTATTTTTTTCTCTTTCTTCTAAAATTCTTCTTTTTAGCAGAGACACTCTGACTGGTGGCTTTTCTTGTCCGCCATCTTGGCTCCTCCCAGTGTAATAATTTTTAAAACGTTTGTATCAGCAGAATAGAAATAAAATCAATAAGCAAATTAATTAATGAACTGATTGAATTCATAATTTTTAATTCCTTATGCAGATAGCAGACACTATGTGGCATGAATATATTGGTCACAGAAAACTTTGTAACTACTAACCTCATCACAAATAATACCACACATACAAATACATGTACACACACATATACATGGTGTGGTTTACATTTCTGGAATTCTCAGTTTTTTACTTAATATGATCCAAAAGATAATTGTTGTTGATTAGAATATACAAAAAGCAAAGCTTTCACAGTCACTTTAGGAACTTAATTTAATCCACATGCTAGCGTTAGGTAAAAGTAGAATAGGATGCCTTAAAAACAAATGGCACTTTCAATTCGAATAAATATATTTCTTCTAATAGTTAAACCTTAAAGCATTCTTAGTTGCAATATACCATTTACTATAACTGGGGTTGATGCCCCTGAGGATGAAACATATTTAACATTAGGTGTGTCTCAAATGAAGATTCCCTGCTTTCTTTTCTGCCCTGTAGAAAATGGAGTTCTAAGTAACCAAGCTAAATAATTTCACACACTACGGACTGACTCATAATGTTTCTCATATCATAACTGTTCTCTAAAGCTAGTGATCTGCTTTGCATCTAAATATATGTAGTCAACTTAAGTATACTGATGTTAGAAATGAAAATTAATGGTTTTTGTAAGCACAGTTGAGAGGACGTTCCATCTAAAATGCTGAAAACTCTGGTTTAATATATGAAAATGAAGCTGCCAAAAGAAATCTTTTTTTATGTGTTCTAGACGTCATCCTGCAGTCTTTCATAAAAAAGGTGAGATGACAGACAGCAGATGGATTTATCTTTTTACTTAGCTGCAAAACTACAAATCAGTTTCATATAAACAGATCTCTCAGCCAAATATAGCTTGACAGTAATTCTATAAGATTCATCAAGCCAAGGAAAGTGATTATGTCTGATGACATGAAATAATGTAAAAGTGGGATCTATCACATGATTTCAATATATTAGGCCAGAGAATCCATTAACACATTAAATGCCATGTGAGTTGTATTTAACTCATGCTAGTTTTGAGCCCAGGGCCTTGTGAAGCATATGTAACTCACACGTCTCTTCACCTTGGGAGCTGCAAGAACTATTTTTTAAGTTGCATATAACTCATGCACAGAAAACAATAAAAAATAACAAATTTCGTTTGGAAAAGATTGTTTTGTTTTTGAAGTTTTTATTCTATTTTTTGTAATAAAACACAACAGCCTCAAGGAAAATTTTTTTTTCTTGTGTGACAGTCAATTTAAATAAAACCTTTTAAATGAAAATATTTTTTTCTGTGTACCAATGATTTTAGTATTCATTTACTTTTTAGAATATTAAGTAATTCTTACACCTTTCATATTTTTACCCAGGATAATCTGAAAAAATTACTTGAGCAGTTTTCAGGTTGCAAGTGATATAAGATGTTTAACATTTTTAGGAAACATCAGAGGTCAGTGTAAGGTTTTAAAAGTATTTTTATTTCACTTATGAAAGTAACATGTATACATTGAAATTTCATTTAAGTAATTACATTTGGGTAATTACATTACTCATAAAAAAAGAAACAAGATGTAATGTGCATAAAGCACTTAATCAATTGTGTTTAAAGCCTCTTTCATTTCTCTGTAATATTTGGAGGCAGATCCAAACCAACTCCAGAACAGTGGAGGCTGTTAACTAAAGGCTCTCAGGCTGCACTTAATTCTGATATAATGACATCTGGCTAACATTCTAAGATGAAATTTTCAATAAACGCTGGCAACTAACACAATTCATTATGGTTTCTCCTGGTAAAGGATGTGGGTAAAAATTGCTTTGACTCTAAAAAAGCTTTCACTTCATTATGAGACTGGATCAATCACCATCAGCAGGGGATACTCATTGGGCTACTTCTTTTGCAGCCGTTATGCACTTTGTTATCAGGGCCTATTGAAGACACTAGAAATTGTTTTTATTAGGCAGGCATTATTGCTAGACTCCTTTAAGCTAAATGCATTTTTAAGTGTATTTCTTTAGTAAAGAGATGGAGCAATCAGTCTGAATTGAGATTGGTGTAAGATTACCTGCTTATCCCTATAACAGCAATACCATTTAGATGGCATTTTATTTGTACTTCTGCACAAAAGGAAGTGATAATGTATTTTTTTTCCATTAAACTGAGAAAGGGAAGTCAAGTTACTCAATGACCACTCTGCATTTGAGACAAGTGGGGAGGTTAAATTTCATGCCCAATACTTCTTCTCTCTTTAGCCTCCCTCTTTGTATGGAAAATTTAAATGCTGCTGTAAGTTGAGGATGCTGTACAGAACCAAATTGAGACCGTATCTACCTGCTCCATCATTTCATATCTTCATTGATTTTGTGTCTGCCTTTTTGAGACTAAATGAGGAAAGAATCTGATAAAATAAAAACCTTTCTGAAGTAAAGCTTCTCTGACATTAAAATGAGTTTTAATAACTATATCACTGAGAATAATCTGATGTATAAGCATATTTTGCATTTTACACTTGTGGTTTCTAAATATTCTATACTATATTGCAGCAGATTCCTCTGGACAAGCTGTGTTTAAATTTTTACTGCTTTACTCTCTTCTGGGTCCTCTAGGAAAAAAAAATCACAGAATCTTATGTTACCCAGAGTGTCAATTAATCCCTTCAGTCAGATTCCCTTTATTATCAAAGAAAAATTCAAAAGGTCACCTACCATTTCGTAGGTAGTTTATTCTGAATGTGCCTAAAGAAAAGCATATAAATTAGAATATATGAGTATGTACTTGGATTCTCACATGTTAAAGAAGTGTGAATTATTGCAAATGAAAGAGAGATCTGAGAACAAATAAGCATGCTGCAATGATTGAGAATGACAACTAAAGAATTCCAAAATAGAACTTGTGAACTACCTCAAATACTCAAGGTGGGATTTTGTTCCGCCACATCTCCACCAGCATAGTAAGAGGAATGATTTACCCTCCAGTTGCCAAGTTGCTTAGTATTTATTTCACAATTACTATGGCAACAAGCGCTATATAGTCTAATCAGGAAGTGTAGTTTGATGAATTTATGGGCTTCTCTATGGGCCCTAAATAGAATATTAATAGAATTTTGTTTCCATGTTTGGTATAAATAAATACCAATTTTATTGTCATCTCTCAGTCCCTGTGAAACTTAATTGACGTAATTAATACAACACTTCTGAAGTTTTGCTAAATGGCTAAAGAAGAGAAAAAAACAGGTCAGGAAGTTTATATGTTTGTACTAGTTAAGGTAATATCAGTTGTTATAAAAAGTGAACTGTAATGTGTTTTAATAGTTCTAAAATGTAGGGACAGTTCCAGGTTGTTGGGGTGCTTTGCCCCACACAGCCATTCACAGATCCAGGCTGATGGAGGCTCTGCCATCTTCAGCTTGGAGACTCTGAGGTTGTCCTGGATATTGACACCCAGCAGGTAGAAGGAAAAGACTACAGATGGTTTTAAAGTTCTAGGCCTGAAAGTGGTGAAATTTATTTCCACCCCTATTTGTTGACTAGAACTCAGTCACATGGCCACAGCTAATTATAAGTGAGGCTGGGAACTGTAGTCTAGATGTGTGTCCAGGAAGAAAAGATGAGCAGCCATCTAGTCTCAGCAACACTGTTGCACTGTATTCCCGAGACCATGGGACAACAAATACAACTGTTTCATTTGGATGCTACAGAAATTGTCATGAAACTAGGAAACGAGATGGAATTCCCAAGGATAAAACTTATGGGATTGGGCCAAGAAGTGGAATTTGGTTTGAATTAAAAATTGATTAAACAAAACTTGAATTTGATGATTGACCACCAGCTCTCTTCTCTTTTCCTCATTCTCCCTTCTTCTTTCCCCTTCCATTCCGTTTCTCTTTGAAAAATTGCAATTTACATCATGAGCTATAAATAGTTTCTAGTCTGATTCTGCCAATGTTTAGGTATTTTCAGCAACACCTAACATTCACTTAAACAATAGACAATACTAAAAAATATACTTAGATATTGATGTAAGGGCCCTCATTTAAATTAAATATTGTTCAGAATCTCAGTTTGCAAACCATACAAAATTGTACCTGTTTTGGTTGAAGTAGACTTGGGGTTCCAGCGTCTCCTCCATTCAGCCTGCCCAATTCTATCTCCTACCCCATGCCAGACCTTAGAGCATCTCTAAGAGACAGACTGAGAACAGCTGTTCTACTTTAATATCACAGAGAGTCATATGTTAATAGCCAATTTTTGTGTGCTTACTCTGGATTTCAGCCGCACCTGTGTCTTCAAGTTCTGCAGCCTGTTTGGGTCTTTCTGTCATGCAGTACTTAAATAAATACAATTCAATCCCTTTTCCACCTCAAATTCATCTATGGTTTTCTAATCAATATTTCTAAAGAATCTCAGAATCAATTTCTTCTAATAACCTCTTATTCCAATTTGTTGAATCTGATGAATTCTCCATTGCTCTTTTTCATTTATAATCTTTTCCATTTCTCTCCTTCTCTGTTCTAAGTTGATCCGAATGGGCAATAGAGCCCCTGTGCCATAATTTTCATACTGAAGTTCACAAAAGACCATTGTGTGCAATTGTGTCAATAGACTGATACTGAAGGTAAGAGTTCCTTTTGGAAGGAGATTGTGTATTTCATCAGAGCACAACAGAGAAAATTTTTGACATAAATTTAAGGGGTACAAGTACAATTTTGTTACATGGATATGTTGTGTAGGTGACATCTGGGCTTTCAGTGTATTCATCACCCGAATAGTGTAGATCGTACCCATTAAGTAATGTCTCATCAGCTGCTTCCCCCAATCCTCTCACCCCTCTGAGTCTCCAATGTCTATCATTCCACACTAATAGAGACAATTTATTTTGAACATTAGCTATCTCTGTCCTTAAATGTGGCCAAACCACCTCCAGAGACTTATCATTGGCTGTTTTTATCCTTATGACACGGGGTCCTACCACTTTGGTGTTCTGCTTTTCCAGGTTCCGAGGACTGTTACCAGCCTCTCTTTATACGACAGCTAGTGGGAACTCAAGTTTTTTCTTTTTTTATTTTACAATTTTCTTTGTCTCATTCGTAGTCTGTTCTGGTCATGCCAAAGGAACTATGCATACATATAAAGATAGCCTTTCGAGACTATTTGCTAAACAGCACATTTGTTAACTAAAGAATTTTTTCCATCAGTTTTTAAAGTAACGCTCTTCTCTCTACTCCTTACCTCACTCCTCCCAACCAGAGGCTTATACAAAAAGAAGCTTATAGATGTGGGCTCTTCCCTTTTGGAACTCAAGATTAATGACAGATAACTTGGAATGAAAATGCAGGGGGCCTTGTATACAAAGACTGAAAAGTTATATAGAGAAATTAAGACAATCATGTCCATGTCTGAATCTCGATGGAGACAATAATTATATATGGGTTATCATGCTTCACGCCATAATACCTCCTTCTTCTACTTTCAGTTGGCTATATCATTTCTTAGGGTTTAACTTTCTATTGTGCCTTTTGAATAAAGGATGCATGGTGGTAAATAGAAGGGTGGGTGGCTCCTCAAATATGTTAAGCAGGAAACTTGACCAGTCTGTTTAAAAAGAAAACCATTTCCTGATATACAACACTTATAATTTTTATAATCTCACCACATTCACATTTCTTACTCTGTTATCACTCTCTGAGCTCTCCATCTGATTTCCATAATGTATGTTCATAGTGCACACATTTATTACAACAGATTGCCAAGTTAAGTTATCATAGCTTTTCTGCATTTATATTTTCTCCCAATTTAAAATTGTAAGAGACACCAAGGCAAATATGACAGTTACCTAATAAAGCTGAAATTCTGTCTACAGTTGGAGCGCCCTGGGACCCTGGCTGCCTTTGGCTGTATGAACGCATACTGTATGCTAGTGTTGCATTGATCAGAACCAGTCTGCCTTCAGTAAGCCCTGGGCATGCTCTGGGCCATGAAACTTAAGGGGAGTGAAGGATGGTGTAATCATTGTGAGAGCAGCTTAGATACCATCGATCGATGCTCATGACACCAACAATGAACCTCTCTCTAGAGGGGCATATTGCAATTGTGAAGTCAAGCAAGAATAAGTGTGATGAGGTGGAACTTCAATTTTTCTCCAAGTAAAGAAACTAGTCCAGAGGTCACAGCCGATGAATGATGAACTCCTCCATTCTTGGGAGTGTCCGTAAAGAAATATTCATGAAAATCTATTGATAATGCCAAAAAAGTTCTCTTTTAATTCTATAATAAATATATACCTTTGCTTTGGGCTATTAGAGAAAGGAAACTAACTTTTAAAAATAGGGCTTGTTACAATCGAATATTGGGAACACTTGCATTCAAAGATTTCTCTTAAAAGTGAAATGCTGATGGCCTAAAGGATTTGGGATAGAAGGAACCCTCAGAGGTTACCCAGCGCAGCCTCTCCCCTAGTGCTTGAGCGAACGCTAGTGGTCATTTCAGCCTATGCGTGGGACATCTCAGTGAGGAGAAGCTCACTCTCTTGTAAGACAGTTGCAATTTTATTTACTTGGAAATTGTGCTGGGCTGAATTTTATCTTCCCATTGCTTATAGTTTTAATTTTAGTTCTGACATTTGGTGCTACCCTGCAGTATATTCTAATCTTTCTTCTTAGGTTTTTTAAATATTTGAACACAGCTTTTATGTTCTTACTATGCCTTAATTTTTCCAGTCTTTGTTAATTCTAATATTCCTCAAATGATGTAATTTGTAGACCTTTCATTATTTTTGTTGCTATCCTATGGACAACTCTAGCATGTGAATATCTTTTTAAAATGTGGAGCCCAGGACAAAGTGTAGCATTCTGGATTTGGAGGGAAAAAAAAAATCACAGAATGGTGGGAGTGTTACTTTCCCTTTTTTGGCTCTTGATATTTATCTACAAACCAAAGTAATATCACCTATTTTAGCAGCTGCATATTATTGTTACCTTATGAGAGGTATTTTTTTAAACAAAGAGTTCTCCTATGTTAGGTCTCTCTACAGTTGATTTTGAACCATTATTCAGCTTTTATATTTATTCCTTTCAAGTTATACGATATTATGAATAACTGCAATCCATTCTTCTAACCCAACAAGAATTTTAAAAATTTATTGTCAGTAAATGGATCTATATTTCAGTTAGTTATCTATACGTTTAATAAAAATGTCTTATCTATTTAGTAAAAATGTCTTATATGGCTTAATTAGCTCACCGATAAAAATTGGAACAGGGCAGGATGAAGTACTTCTCAACTAACACTCTACCTTGAGGTCGATATCAATATATGAATTTACTATTTGGCTATAGTTCAAGTAGCTGTGAACCTCCTGAATTCTACTATCATCTAGCTCTCAAATCTCTTAGAGAATCATGAGAAAATTGATCATTTTTTTTCTGAAATTCATATCTATTCTGTCCAGGTTATTCTTTCCTAATATAGGGATTCTATTGCAAAGGAAATGAAATTGGCATGATTTGTTCTCAGTGGAGCCATTATAGCTGTTAGTAATTACTATTTTATCTGAAAAATGCCCACAAAACATCCATTTAAGAATTTAGTCTTGTGAAATGTGGTGTACAAAATGGTGTCACTCTGGTTCAGAGCTCTAAAATGAAATTGCGAAGCCATTCTAAGGAGGACTACTTGAATGACCTGCAACCTTGCATAAAAGGAAGACAGAAAGAAAGAGAAAGAGAGCAAGAGAAGAAAGAAGGAAGGAAGGAAGGAAGGAAGGAAGGAAGGAAGAAAGGAAGAAAGGAAGAAAAAGAAACCAGGAACTTACCTTGAACCTTTGAACTGGGTCAAACTACAATGGACCACAATATCCTATAAAACAGCTGAATTTCACCAGCACTGCAACTCCCAACTAGTGATGACCAATGAACTATGGCTGCTTCCACCAAGAATAGTTCTTTTTGTTTTTATTTCAGCATATTAAAGGGGTACAAATGCTTAGGTTATGAATATTGTCCTTGCCCCGCCCAAGTCAGAACTTCAAGTGTGTCCATCTCCCAAATGGTGCACACCACCCCATTAGGTGTGTATATGCCCATCTCCTCCTCCCCTCTCCCGTCTGCCTGACACCCGATGAATGTTATTACTATATGTGCACATAAGTGTTGATCAGTTAATACCAATTTGATGGTGAGTACACATCGTGTTTGTTTTTTCATTCTTGTCATACTTAGTACAATGGGTTCCAGCTCTATGCAGGATAATGCAAGAGGTGCTATATCACCATTGTTTTTTGTGGCTGAGTAGAAATCTATGGTATACATATACCACATTTTATTAATTCACTCATGTATTGATGGGCACTTGGGTTGTTTCCACATCTTTCCAATTGTGCATTGTGCTGCTATAAACATTCTAGTGCAGATGTCTTTTTTATGGAATGTCTTTTGTTCTTTTTGGTAGATGCCCAGTAATGGGATTGCTGGATCAAGTGGCAGTTCTACTTGTATTTCCTTGAGGTATCTCCATATTACTTTCCACAGAGGTTGTACTAGTTTACAGTCCCATCAGCAGTGTATGAGTGTCCCTATCTCTCCGCATCCATGCCAACATTTATTGTTTTGGGACTTTTTGATAAAGGCCATTCTCACTGGAGATAAATGATATCTCATTGTGGTTTTGATTTGCATTTCCCTGATGATTAGACATGTTGAGCATATGTTTGTTAGCCATTAGTCTATCTTCTTTTGAAAAGTTTCTGTTCA
>CAUYSK010062133.1:0-12430 GCA_963575035.1 Avahi laniger | reverse complement strand
CTGACCTGCTCTACACCCTCCTTGTTCGGTTCCTTCCTTTGTAGAAGTAGAGGGTTGATCACCTCACTTTCTTATTTTAAAAATCTTCAATGGATTTTCATCACTGTGGACTCAACTGTAAAGGCCTTAGCGTGACATATTCATACAAAGCCCCTCACTTCCTGAGCCCACCCCCCATTCAACCTCATCTCCCACCATTCCGCCCACACTGCTCATTGGCACTTTCATGGCCAAGGGCTTTCTTCATTAGGTTGCGCTTTCCCTTACTGTCCAACATAGTACTTCTTGTACCTTGAGGATTCCAAAAACCTGTGTATTTATTTAATTTTTTTAAAGATATGGACTTTGGGCTTACCCCCCCAGAGATTTTGATTCAGTGTCTGGAGTGAGGCCTGATCTCATTTTCTTTATCTGAAAGGTGACAGTGTTGAAAATAGATGATTACAAATATTCTATAAAATTCCATATGTATGTGGTCCTAGAATGCTTCTAAATATTTTGTTTTATATAAATATCCAAATATGGAAAAAAGGAGAGAGAATCTCCTCAGAAGGTTGTGAAGATCGACTGGATTAGGAACTACTGCTGTGGCCCCAGCTTGTTTCTTTGTGGTATCACCCCTTCAGGCTGTTTCCTTTGTGGTGTTCTTAAAGCACTTTTTACTTAACCTTTAAAAAGACACTAATGTTGAAATTGAAGTTCCTGTGTATACATTTGCATTTTCTATTAGATTCTAAAGTCATCTGGGCTAGTACTGGGACTTAGGCATTTCTAGAGTTCCTATGCTTTGCCCATAGTAGATACTATCTGCATATCTGTTAATTAAATTCAGAGCTATTTGAAGGAAATTAAGAGATATTTGAAAAAAGTTTTTAAACTGTAAGAAACATCTACTCATTGTAGATGTGAGTAGTTATTAATATCAAGAATACTAATTTTTTCCAATGTTTTTCTTTTTGCTTAATTTTTTAAAAGACTGTTAGAATAGGAGGGAAAAAGTACTGGAACTTGTTAGACATTTGCTTGTATTGAGTCTATTTCAAAGAACAGTGGTTTCTTAGGCAATGTGCAACAATGTTCAACTGTTTTTCTCCTTGTAATGTAAGAAAAAACATACTTGTCTGTGTCTTTAGGCAGAAATAATCTCTATGGAGATATCTACATGTTTCCAGGATCTTCCATGTAGATAGTGCGATTTGTTAATAATTTAGATGCTTGAAACAGTGACTTTTTAAATTTTTTCTTTTGTTTGTAGATTTCAAGACATATTTTCCTTAACATTCTATGAGAATATGTCTCATAATAGAGACATGGAGATTTTTATCTAGTACCTACCATCAGAGATTCTTATTCTCAGCCTTTTTACTTGGAGAGAAAAGAGCAGCAACAGTCTTACCAATGTGTATTTCTCTCCTGCAAGTGAAGAACGGTGTCATTCCTAGAAAGTTATGAGGACATTTAAAAATTGACATTGGTGGACTTGAGCTTTTTAAAAGCTGCTTCATCTCTTATCATTCTTCCCTCACCCTAGCCCCCAGCCAAGCCTCAAGGTCCTTCAGAACTCTGAAGGACCTAAGCGTCTGATTCCCGCTGTTCACAGTGGTCATGTTTAGGCCATTTAGGCCACAGCACACTCCCCTTCACTTTACCTTGGGAAGGTCTTACCCCCGGCCAGATCCCAGGCCTCCTGCTCGCTTAGTCTTGGGGAGCTCCAGGAGCTTGACCCCTCCCCATCCCTTGTGAGGAAACATGGGGCTCTTCTTTACCACCACTTACAGGGTTGCCTCAGTCCTTAAGACAGGTTTCTCTTTCCTGTTTTTTGAGACAGAGTCTCTCTCTTGCCTGGGCTAGAGTGCCATGGCGTCAGCCTAGCTCACAGAAACCTCAAACTCTTGGGCTTAAGTGATCCTCCTGCCTCAGCCTCCCGGGTAGTTGAGACTACAGGCACACGCCACCGTGCCCAGCTTATTTTTTCTATTTTTAGTTGTTTGGCTAATTTCTTTCTATTTTTAGTAGAGATGGGGTCTCTCTCTTGCTCAGGCTGGTTGTGAACTCCTGAGCTCAAGCAATCCTCCCGCCTTGGCCTCTCCAGAGTGCTAGGATTACAGGCAGGAGCCACCGCCCAGCCAAGTTTCTCTTTCCTTTAACCCACAGGGTGCCATGCTTTTTGTCTCTGTGTTGCAAAGTAATTTCTTCCAGGTGCCCATCACTGACTGTCTCTCCTGCTCCCCCCTGCCTACCTGGGACACCACCTGCCCCTGCCAGGTGTAGCACACACAGTATTGGGCATTGGCCTATCACTTTGACCTGGAGCCTCATCCCTGGGAAGGCCCTGATTTTTGTTTTTTGTCAACTGGAAGATCTTAACTTTATATAATCTTGCTGTTTTTGCCCTGGGAATTTAAATGTAACATCAAATGAAAAATTCATATCTGTGTTGCTAATACAATTTAATTTTTCTTTACAGGTCAACTTTGTAGTGTGCCAACTCTTTGCCTTGCTAGCAGCCATTTGGTTTCGAACTTATCTACGTTCAAGCAAAACTAGCTCTTTTATAAGACATGTAGTTGCTACCCTTTTGGGCCTTTATCTTGCACTTTTTTGCTTTGGATGGTAAGTAATTTCGATCATTTTAAAATGAAGACTATTTGGATATATTTGAGAATTGAGTGTGTAGAAAGATACGTCATGTAGGGTTTTGTTCTTACATTTATTTAAGAAGTTTTTTCTCAGGGTCAACTTTAAAAATTTCTGTTTTTAAAGAAGGAATAAATAAAAGATGGGGAATGGGCTTTCTCTTTAGTATGGTCTTAGAAGGGAATTTACTATTTATAATTTATGAAAAAGAACAGATGAAAAAGGATATAGAGACATTGTATTCTGTCATGAGTAGTTCTTTTCATCTATTTTGTATATTTTTTAAAAATCTAAGGCAGGTAAACAATTTAAAATGGTTTTTTTTGCTTGTTTTTTCTCTGTTCAGGTAACTTTTAAGAGTCTGGTAAAGCCCATAGGGTAGAACTCTATTGCCATTTTTTAGATTTTACCATTAGTGAAAAGAGGCCTTTTATTGGTTCATTTATTTGTTCTTGGTAGGGAAGAATTATTTATGATGGATAGCTTTTATTTTGACCCTTCTGAGAGTGTGTGTGTTTTCTTCAGTTAGCTCCCTTTCTCAGTTGTCAGGACCACCCTGAGAGCTTTAATATACTGTACCTCCTGTTTGTTAAAGGTCACTGTGGTTGTGCATGACAAGATGTCAGGAGAAGAGCTCTCTGTCTTGGCAGCAAGACTCTTAATGGAAGAGCTTCTTTGTGATTTCTTCCTGAGTTTTCCTTCCTGAATGAGTGTTCATGCTACTTGCTCACTGGTTCTGGTCTTCACCCACTCACAGATAAGGATTTCTAAGTTTGCTCTACTGCAGATTGTTGTTTGAGATGAAAATTCCCTGAGTAGATGAAAATGCACTCACTTGGTCTGTGCTTTAGTAGTTTTTGTTGTGGGTGTAGAATCTGTGGGACTTCGGCAATACTTCTGTGTTTGTTCTGTGATGTTTTTGATGATTATGAGGGCTGGAATACACCATTTCTTAATCTAATTTTTGCGTCTGATACTTGCAAATGTGTCCTAGAAACTTGTGAAAAAATCTATTAGGGGTAACTTAATTCAATCTCTACCATATTGCCATACTGCCTCTCACAGGCACTGCCCATGGTAGATAAGGGTTTAGTATTGAGATTTAAATATGATGTCTTAAGTAAGATCTAAGTACGGTCTTTTGCTTTCTCAATATCAAATTTGTATCATCAGAGTTTTTTTTAGGTGTCTCAGGTGATACTGTTTAAACTTCTCATAAATCATGCTATGGGGTAGTGTATATATTTTTAAACTTTTTATTAAGGAGCTTTTCAGACACAGAAGTACAAAGAGTAATGTAATAAACCTTCATATGCCCATTACCCGTAGCTTCAACAATTATTAAAATTTCACCATTCTTATTTTATCCTTTCTCCACCTTATTTTTCAAGAGTATTTTGAAGTGTATCCAAGTCTATACATTTCATCCATAAATAACTTCAGTATTCAGTATATATTTGGGTAGTATATTTTCAAGAGGGGTTGGGGAAGGCTTGTAGTTTAGATTGGCCAACTCCAGGGGACACCACTGGCTTTGTGCTCTGTAGAAACAGAGTAGAAGATTAAAATGTAAATAGCATCTCCTACAGTTGTGTAACATGTTGGTGCTGCCAAAGATGAGGATGAATCTCTTTGCTTACAAATCTTCTGCTGAGGAAGTGTTCTCTTTTGCTTTGAAGCTTTCTTGGATGCTTTGTAACACAGTATCATAAGTAACTTGACACTGTGTCATAATGTCAAGCAATCCTAAGTGTTTCAAATTATACATGATAACCAGGATTTCTGTTTTTAAAAATGAGTTCTCTGTTCTTTTCTTAAAGGAGAAATCTTTTTGTATTCCTTTCTTTGGGAATAGGGACAGTTTATGCCTCTATACCATATGTAAAATAAGTCTCTGGTAATTGGAACTAGCTAATGGGAAAATATTCCTTTGATTTGAATTTCAGCACTTTGTTTTTAGGCTCAAAGACAATCATATCTGCTCTTGGTTTTCACAACTTTTCTTTTGGAAAACATGTTAGTACTCTGTAAATATACAGACATACTTCAGAGATATTTGTAGCTTCCATTCTAGACCACCAGAATAAAAGGATTATTGTAATAAAGTGAGTCACATGAATATTTTTGATTTCCAGTGCATGTAAAAGTTATGTTTACACTGTACTGTAGTCTAAAGTGTGCAACAGCATTATGTCTAGGAAAACAATATATATTTGTTAATTAAAAAAAAAACCAGTTTATTCCTAAAAAAATGCTAATGATCATCTGAGCCTTCAGAATCTTTTTGCTGATGGAGGAGGGTCTTTTTTTTTTTCTAGACAGAGTCTTGCTCTGTTGCCCAGGCTAGAGTGCCGTGGCGTCTGTCAGCCTAGCTAACTGCAACCTCAAACTCTTGGGCTCAAGTGATCCTCCCTCCTCAGCCTCCCAAGTAGCTGGGACTACAGGCGTGCGCCACCCTGCCTGGCTAATTTTTTTTCTATTTTTAGTTGCATGGCTAATTTCTTTCTATTCTTGGTAGAGACAGGGTCTCACTCTTGCTGAGACTGGTCTTGAACTCCTGAGCTCAGGTGAACTCCTGAGCTCAAACGATCCTCCCGCCTGAGCCTCCGAGAGTGGCTGATGGAGGGTCTTGCCTCAGTGTTAATGACTGCTGACTGAAGAGGGTAGGATGGTGACTGCTGACAGTTGGGGTGACTATGGCAATTTCTTTTAATAAGACAATGATGAAGTTTGCCATGTTGATTGACTCTTCCTTTCACAAAAGATTTCTTTGTGGAATGCAATGCTTTTGTATTTGATAGCATTTTACCCACAGTAGAACTTCTTTCAAAATTGGAGTCAATTCTCTCAAACTCTGCCATTGCTTTGTCAACTAAATTATGTAATATTCCAAAACGCTTTGTTATTTCAACAGTGTTCACAGCATCTTCATCAGGAGTAGACTCTATCTCAAGAAACTACTTTCTTTGCCCATCCATAGGAAAGAGCTCCTTATCTGTTCAAGTTTGATCATGAGATTGCAGCAATTCAGTCACATCTTCAGGCTCCACTTCTAATTCTAGTTCTCTTGCTGTTTCCACCAAAGCTGCAATTACTTCCTCCACTGAAGTTTTGAACCCCTCAAAGTCATCCATGAAGGTTGGAATCAGCTTCTTCCAAACTTGTCAATGTTGGTATTTTGACTTCCTCCCATGAATCATAAATGTGCTTAATGACATCTGGAATGGTGACTGCTTTCCAGAAGGTTTTCAATTTACTTTGTCCAGACTCATCAGAGGAATCACTATCCATGGCAGCTATAGCCTTACAAAATGCATTTCTTTCTTTTTTTTTTTTTTTGAGACAGAGTCTCACTCTTTTGCCTGGGCTAGAGTGCCGTGGCGTCATCCTAGCTCACAGCAACCTCAAACTCCTGGGCTCAAGCAATCCTTCTGCCTCAGCCTCCCGAGTAGCTGGGACTACAGGCATGCGCCACCATGCCCGGCTAATTTTTTTTCTATATATTTTTAGTTATCCAATTAATTTCTTTCTATTTTTGGTAGAGACGGGGTCTCGCTCTTGTTCAGGCTGGTTTCGAACTCCTGAGCTCAAACAATTCACCCGCCTCAGCCTCCCAGAGAGCTAGGATTACAGGCGTGAGCCACCGCGCCCAGCCCAAAATGCATTTCTTAAATAATAAGACTTGGAAATTGAAGTTACTCCTTGATTCATGGGCTAATGAATGGATGTTGTGTTAGTAGGCATGAAAACAACATTCACCTCCTTATACATCTCTGTCAGAGCTCCTGGGTGCCGAGGTGCACTGTCAGTGTACAGTAATATTTTGAAGGAATCTTTTTTTTGAACCGTAGATCTTAACTGTGGCCTTATACTAGTCCAGTAAACCATGCTGCAAATAGAGGTGCTGTCATTCAGGCTTGGTTGTTTCATTTATAGGGCACAGGAAAAGTAGATTTAGCATAATTCTTAAGGGCCCTAGGATTTTTGGAATGACTAATCACTACTGGCTTCAAGTTAAAGCCAGGGGCTGCATTAGCCCCTAACAAGAGAGTCAGCTTGTCCTTTGAAGCTTTCAAGCCAGACACTGACTTCTCCTCTCTAGCTGTGAAAGTCCTAGATGGCATCTTATTCCAATAGAAGGCCGTTTTGTCTACATGGAAAAATCTGTTGTTTAGTATAGCCAACTTTATCATTTACCTAGATCACTTGCTGCAGCTTTTACATTCAGCACTTGCCTCTTCACCTTGTACTTTTGTGTAGTGGAGACCACTTCTTCCCTTAAACCTCGTGAACCAGCCTCTGCTAGCTTCAAAATGTTCTTTTGTAGCTTCCTCACCTCTTTCAGCCTTCACAGAATTGAAGAGAAATTGAGACTTGCTCTGGATTAGGTTTTGGCTTAAGGGAATGTTGTGACTGGTTTGATCTTCTATCCAGGTCACTAAAACTTTCTCCGTATCAGCAATAAGACTGTTTTGCTTTCTTATCATTTGTATGCTCACTGGAGTAGCACTTTCACTTTACTTCAAGAACTTTTCCTTTGCATTCACAACTTGGCTAACTGGTGCAGGAGGGCTAGCTGTTGGCCTGTCTTGGTTTTTGACATGCCTTCCTCACTAAGCTTAATAATTTGTAGCTTTAGATTTTAAGTGAGAGATGTGGGACTCTTCCCCTCTTTGAACCTTAGAGGCCATTGTAGCATTATTAATTGGCCCGGTTTCAGTATTGTGTCTCAGGGAATAAGGACACTGGGCGAGAGATGAGGGAACAGCCAGTAAGTAGAGCAGTCAGAATACATATAGCATTCATCAATTAAGTTCACTGTCTTATGTGGGTGCAGTTTGTGATGCCCCAAAACAATTACAATAGTACCATCAAAGATCACTGATCCCAAATCACCATAACAGATACAATAATAACAATGGAAAAGATTGAAATATTGCAAGAATTGCTGAAGTATGACACAGAGACACTAAGTGAGCACATACCATTGGAAAAATGGTGCTGACTTTGATGCAGGGTTGTCAGAAACCTTTGATTTGGAGAGAACTCATTATCTGCAAGTGCAGTAAAGCAAAGTGCAATAGAATGAGGTCTGCCTGTAATTGATCATTTTACCTTCTTGTGTTTAGTCTTACCTTTTTTTCTTAAAACTATCATCTGCAAGTTTCTTTTAACTGCTAATTAATTTATACTTTTATTTATTTATTTAAAACTCCCTTGATAACAATATAGGCCTGGAATAGAGCTTAGACTCTGAAGTCAGACAGGCCTGCATCCCAGTCTGGGTTCCTTGCTCTGGTAGTGGCGTGACTCTGGATATGTTATTCAACCCCTCTTAGCTTCACTTTCCTCAGCTGTGCAGTGGAACCAATGATTACTGTGAGGCCTAAAATCTATAAAACCATAGCAAGAGCACAGCAGAGTGGCTTGTCATTGTGAGTGTGGAAATTACTCTGGGTCAGTCATCTTTTATGACCATCATCCAGGTGGTGATCCACATTGGAAGTTTTTGTGTATTCAGTCTCTTTTTTAGAGTTTATTATACAATATCGAAGTACCTTATTATTTGTGTCTTTCTCTCTCAACTGTAAGCTCTTCAAGGATGGAAACTGTCTCATCGACTCTGGTATTAATATTTCCAATGTCCAGTATAGTGTCTTTCAGAAAGTAGACATTCAGTAAAGATTAATTGAACAACCGAAGAGATTCAATCTTTTTTTTTAAATTTGCACTCTTTTTGCTAAAAATAAAGTTTATATCTGCTTTTAGTGTGGTTTTAAATTCAAAATAAGTAAAATGTGATGTATAAAAACAAACTGATATTTTATGATAAAGTGTTCTTTTATTTTCAAATTGCTTAAGTCGCTTGTGAGATTATGATACACAGTCTGTGGGGTTCCCTTTTACCCCACTCCATCCCTTGAAAAATCAGCCAGTGGAAAAATTGCCCAGAAACAACTCGAGTTTTAATGTCAGTTAGAGTACTAAGTGTATATATAACCTTAGTTTCCTCAACTCTGAAATGGTAAGGGTTGGATCGCAATAGACCTTTAAGATACTTTCTGTCTCTAATTTTTACTTTTCAATAATGCTTATTAGTTGAGTGCTTACTGTGTGTTAGATAACCCAGTCAATACTTTCTCGTATTATCTCTTAGTCCTAAAAAATCTTAAGTGTCTGTTATGTATTTATTATGCTGATTTTACCGACGAGGATGAGTTGAATAGATCAGAACGGGATTACGAAGAATATCACCAGTGTTGTGATTGAGTAGAAGAGCGACTTGATGCTTTCATGGAAGTCAATGAAACAGAAGTGAATGCAGATCCACCCTCTACTGATAATCTTGTATTGTCACAATAAGAAAGGCTTACACAACAGGAGGCTGCCCAAATACTGTACTGCACCCAAAAGATGGCCAAGCATCTCACCTGAATGGTGATGCCAGGAGAATGGGCACCATAAGGTCATATAAGGCACCATACTGTTGTTGGAGAAGTAAGATTCTTTGCTTCTGAAGTTGTCATATATCCTTCATATTTCAAGGAAATTTACTCATAGAAAAGGAGAATTTTTCCCCCCAAGTCTTCAGAATGTTTTCTTGTTTAAGATAAGCACCTTTAATGAGTTCTACTCTCAATGTAAACAGCCCTTAAAAATATCTAGGAGTCTTCTTTCATATTGTTAGTGAATTGTTAGCGTTGGCAATAAATGGGAGGTGGATAATTAATTTGAAAAGTATGTATTTTTTTTCTTCTGTTTCCATTTATAGTCATAGGTTTTTCTGCTTCCTCATAGTCCTCTGAGTGCTAGCACTCTAGGCCAACATGGTTTTCACTGTGTGTGGTGTGTATGTTTGGGGCGGGGCTAGAGACAGGCAGACTGACATATTCTGTACAGTGGATAAAATAAGTTTCTTCTACAGGCCTGCCTTAGAGCCTACTACTGATATATATAATATGTAATAGTGCTATAGAAAAAAATGTGTCCAAAATTTTAAGTAACTTTTTTATGTTGAAGGTGCCTGTTTATTCCATAGTGATTTAAAAGTAATTTTAATCATATGTTGATATCCTTATTAATACTTTCAATCATGCATGATTTGAAAATTTTATCATAAATTTATTCATACCACCAAAGGGGAAAGAAAATTGAAAGAATATATGTGTGCAAACACATAATCTCAAGGATAGTTTTGACTGATTTTAATCCCAGACATCCTAATTGTGTTCTGTCTAAATTTTGTGAAATGAATGGATAAATTAGTTCTCTCATTTAATGGTGGATTTCTAAAATATTGAACTATTAGAAAATACTGTATCATGTTTGCCAGAAAGTGTTGTAGATACATTACAGCAAATTTATGAATGACTAGATTTATATAAGAAAATGTATTTGGCTGGAGCAACCATGTTTTGAGAATAAATAGGTTTGAGTGTACCTTTTTTTTTTTTAGTAAATTCTAACATTTAATACTTTTTGTTTTGTGATCAAAATTGTTAAAAAGATAAAGACAGTACAAAGCTGGTATTGGAGAAATTAGTTTGGGAAAACAAATGATGTTCTTTCAGGACTATTTTGAAATCCATATTTATTACTCCTTTTTTTATCATTGTGCCTCGAGTTATGAAGAAAGCTGTAATACCTGAGCCACATAACCCCACGTAGCTAGGAGACGTGAAATGCTGGGGCACTGAGTATGGCTTTAGGGGTTGATTTTATTTTTCTAGGTTTTCTGGGGCGTATCCAGGGTATTCACAGAATTTTAGATGTTGAAGGTTTTATTCCTTATTTTTATCTGGGAATGTTCTATATTGTACATAAGTACTTTTTAACCTAAAATTAGTTCGACTTGTTTGTGACTGGGTATCCCTTTTCTGACAATGTTCTTACTTTTTATAGGTATGCCTTACATTTTCTTGTACAAAGTGGAGTTTCCTACTGTATCATGATCATAATAGGAGTGGAAAACATGCATAAGTAAGTATTTACTTTGTCCACACACACACACACACACACACACACACATATATATATATTTACACACATATTCAACTTTAATAGAATTAGATCAAAATGGAATTTTATTTATTATACCAAAAATAACTCTGAATTGTGATAACTTTTTAGAGAAGAATTATCATAAATACAAAAGTAAAATCATTGGGATGCTTCAGTCTTCTATTTATTTAAAGCATAGTTTTTCAACCTCAGCACTGTTGACATTTTAGGACAGATAATTCTTTGATGTTCAGGACTGACCTGCATTGTAGGATATTTAGTAGTGTCCCTGGCTTCTACCCACTAGATGCTAGTAGTACCCTTCAAGTCGTAACAACCATAAGTGCTCCCAGATATTTTTAAATGTTTCTTGGGGAGTGAGATTGCCTCCTGTTAATAACCACTGACTTAGTTCTGTAGGTCTGTGGTCCCCAACCCTGGACCGTGGCCGGTACCAGTCCATGGCCTGTTAGGAAAAGGGGCCACACATCACTGCCTGAGCTCTGCACCACCTGCACGCCTCCCCACAGTGACACCCCACCTCTCCACCCCCAGTCCGTGGAAAAATTGTCTTCCATGAAACCTGTCCCTGGTGCCAAAAATGCTGGCTACTGCTACTGCAGTTGATGGCAGTGGAGAGATGGAGTGAAGTGAATAGATTGGAGAGAGATTTCAAAGGACTGAATGATTGCTGGGTGGAGGTAGTAAATGAGGTCTCAAGGATTACTCCCAAGTTTCTGGCTTAAACAATAGGCTAGACAGAAGCACCGTTGTCTGAGGTAGGAAGCCCTGCAAGTGGGGAATGTGTTAAGGGGACAGAGATTTCAAGTGGATATATATCAGCCCCTAAACAGTGGTTGGTACGTAATAAATTCTCAGCGAACTTTTGCTGACTAAATGAATGCTGACTTTAAGGTATCTGTAAGACATAATAGGAGCTGGGTAGTTATGTAAACATGCAGTTGGAGTGGGGTAGCTGGGCCAGAGATGTAAATTTGGGAATAGAGATGGGTAAAATGTGTTTAGTTGAAAACTCAGGGACAGAGTGTACCAGCAGATCCTGCTGGGCTATTCCTTATTATCTGAGATGTGATGTATGACATGTGCACTGTATTTCTGAATTCTTAGACACATATGGCTTCAAGAGTTTTGCATAAGGAATCAAATAGCATGTAGCTTTTGATAATCTTTTTTCTGAGTCTCATTCTGTTTTGTGTCTTCTGTGTTTGGCATTGTCAGTCACCTCCTCTGTTGTAATGCGCTGTCTTCTCAGTTTCTATTGACACTGCTTGTACAGGCTTTTCTCTTTCTTATGTAAACCAGCACTTGCAGGTTCTTGATGTTTTGATTTTAATTTTTAAAAAAGGAGAAAGAATACTTTGGTGTTTCAATTCAGATGAAATAATTTTTATACCATTTTTATGCCATATTGTGACCCTATTTTAAAAATCTTGTACAGATGACAGGTTGAAAGTGATACTACAATTAATATCTGATGAAAAAGATATGTTTTTAATCTGTATAGTAGAAGGAAAACTTAATTAGATTACTAAAAATGGGATTTATATACTACTGCCTAAAGCAAAAGTAATATGCTTTTAGTTGGAAGGTTAGTAAATTCACGTCTAGTAATAGGAAATTATTTCTTTTTCTTTTTTTTTTTTTTTTGAGACAGAGTCTCACTGTGTTGCCCGGGCTAGAGTGCCGTGGCGTCATCTTAGCTCACAGCAACCTCAAACTCCTGGGCTCAAGTGATCCTCCTGCCTCAGCGTCCCGAGTAGCTGGGACTACA